>DWJZ01005143.1:0-14423 GCA_018249125.1 Asbolis capucinus | reverse complement strand
TATGCCTTTTACCAGCTTTTATTTAACTTTCAGTGTATTTTTGTATGGTAGTATATATGTTTTTTTATATGATAAGCAGGCAAACCAGCAGACGGGTCAACTGATGGTATTGATCACGGCCGCCTATGGACGGTAATAACATCATACTGGGGTGTTACTAATGCGTTGCCTGTCTGGAAGTAATAGAGCCACGTACACAGGGAAGAGAAAGAACCAAGGGAAGCGGTATTGCTAAAGCAACTGGGATCAGTAACGACAGCAACTGACCCCAGATACACCAACAACATACATTAGGATGGAAGACAGAAGATGGATAGGAGGATGGACGAAGGACGGGGAGAAAAAGAGGAGAATTGGCTCTCAAAACCGACAGAGGAACCAGAAGGTTGTAGCCAGCCAGACAGGCTTCACAAAAAGATAACTAGTCCGTGAAGTCCTACCACCGAGCAGCTGACTTCTGTACGCCTTTCACGACACCCTGGTAGGCCAGCATGGGATTGGGGTTTATATTTTAAGCCGCCCCAATACAGCTATATTTGTTTGTTATAGGTCAAATCTTACAATCTTAATTAAACCCACTTCCTCGTATACAACGGAGCTGAAATTTTGCATGCTGCTTCAGTTCCGATGACAATGCATTTTTATGATAACTGTGATCTGCATAGCTCAGGATTGGCTCCAGATAAGGGAACTCCTTAACGATTAACAATACGGTTAAAAATCCTTTTTTAATAACGTCCCGTCTACGTTTAACGACTCTGTTATTAAAGCTTGTGTTTTTAAATATTTTTATCAAAGTTTGTTTCGTATCTGATTTATGTTATATTTTGTGCAAGACCAACCGGCCTGTCAAAGGATGGAGGTTTATTGTCCCTTACGCAAAAACGATTGAACGGATTTGAATGAAATTTGGCACAGAGATAGATTACAGTCTGAACAGTAACACATACATACATTTCATCAAAATACCAGGCAGGTGAAGCCGCGGGCGAAGCTAGTACTGCATAAAAGGTAAGATTTTACAAAGCTGAACTAGAAATACTCGAGTTTTTAATTTACTTTGTTTTTTATTACAAAAATACAGCGTGCCTTGCCTTCCTCGGGAAATGGAAAGAGAATTAGATCTAAAGGAAAATTTTCTTCTTTTATTTAGCATAGTACTTTTTTTGCTATTTAAACTATTCGAAGAATGTAGAAATGCCTTAAGCAGTAGCTTCTGTGCTTAATGTACTGTATTAATTGTATGTACGACGGGATTTTCCATTCATTATTATGATATATAACTATATATAGCTAATATATAGCTCTTGTTATAAAATGGGTATATTGTTATGTTAAAAATACCTATTTCAAATTAAATTAACAAGAAATAAAATGAGAGAATCATGTATGTAGTCGAAGTATTTTTAACTCAAAAACTACTCGTCAGATGTCGCTCAAATGTAGGCACCAGCTTTAGGACAAAAAAAAGAATTACCAAATTGGTGCAACCCGTAAAAAATATAAGGGAACAAATATGAAATGAAATGAAATGAAAACTGTTTGTTTCGTCTTAGGAACCAAACGTTCAGCTAACGAAAGTCAAAATTATACAATACAAAATCTCTACTTGAGTTATAAATTTACTAACAATATAAAAAAAAGATACACGAATTGCGAACCTCCTCTTTTTGATCGGTTAAAAAAACAAATTCACAATGTTTATATGCTAACTGGGGAGCTACGGAACCCTTGTACATGTCTCGACACGCACTTAGCTAGTTTTTTGACTACATCGATAATCTCCGCTCGAAAACACCCATACCTCATAAAACATGCAATTTCACAGATGCATGCCTGTTTGGAATAAATTTAATTAAATCGACTCGTTTCAAGTTTCTGTTTTAATTCATAAAGGGCTCATATTTGCGTACAACGCAATTTGGGATTACAATGTACGCTTATACTTGTTAGTTTTAGATAGGGTTGTCAACCTAGTCTCGTATAATATCTCCTATTCTGTACTAATGTTATGAAGATGCAAGAAATGTTTCTTTGTTTGAGAAGAATGGACTCTGAAATTACTTGGCTGATAAAAAAATCTTTTATCATTGAAATTCTACATTATGTCTGATGAGCACAGGCTATAAAATATTTTCAATGACGTCTAACGTCATCTGTATGAAAACATCTATAGTGTACCCCGTGTGATAAAAATACCAATAAAAATCCTTATATCGCGTACGCTGCGGAAATTATAGACAATAGAGCAAAGTGATGTACTAGTTTTATAGAGGACATCAATATGTACAAATAAGTTTGCTATACGATATGTCTAAATGTTACATTTACGTCATAATAACTACTTTTTATGAGAACTGACTTTTCCGAAGCGAAACGAAGATAGTTTGTATTTTTTAATAAATTTTGAAAATGAGATTTTATAAGGCTATCAACGTACAATATAATGGTTTTGCTCTGTGTCTATGTTTATGATAATTTTTCGTTAATGTTTACATTGAAGACTACTCCTTGTTCATCCCTCACTGGAACCAAAGTAAAATAAATTAATCAGAGCTTGTTTATTGTGTAACATCGTGTACTTCTCCTGATCCAGTAACCCTGATGAATTATTTTAATAAACTTTCATAAGGCACTTTGACCTAAATTTCTTCACTACGCGTTGCATAAGTAACTTTAGCATCAACTTGTAACAGATTCAGTAATAAAAATATTCAAAAACACACAAATTTTAATCATAGAATATTGAGCCCTAACACGAAGAAACACATTTCATACTATATTGTCAACCGTTGAGGAGTTTCCTTGTCTGGAGCCAATTCTGAACGTAGTATCAGGTCATGTTTATCATTAAAAATACATTGTCATCAGCACGGAAACTTTATGCATTTTAGTTCCGTCGCTTAAAACGAAATGGGTCTTTAAGCTTACAAAATTTGACCTTGCCAAACCAACAAACGAATATACTAATAAAATGATGTACAAACATACACTGTAAGTTAAATAAAAGTTTTAAAGACACCTATTTTAGAGTTTTTTTGTTGATAGTAAGCATAAAGAACAAAAGTAATAATATTTAGATTTATTTTCAAAGTAATTTTTTGCTTACTATATTTTTTATTCGGTCATCATATCCCCATATTATTTATATAGGTAGAATAAATAGCGAAACTTAACTTGTAATTTTTTTTAAATGTCGTTGAGCAGTTATTGTTAAAAAACCTTAAATAATTTGGATAACATTGACGTGAAAAAACTGAAAAATTTATAATTTTGAAATGTTAAATTATTTCATATTCTCTCCATTATCTTTATCTCTTCTCACAACCCATTACGGCCCAATATTGTCTACACCACATATAGTGCATATAAAGTTAAGCTTATTTTTATAATTAAGAACTTTAATTCCCAATCTCAATCTATCCTTTTTCCACGATTAAAAGCAGCTTATATTTTTTTCAAGTCCTAATCTACTTTTGTACCAAGTATCATCAAAATCGGTTCAGTCGTTTAGGCGTGAGGAGGTAACAGACTTTCACATTTATAACATTAGTAATGATTCTGATAAGCTTCTTACAACACAGTAAAGTATCATCAAAATATGTTCAGTACTTTTTGCGTAAGACAAACTAACATCCAAAAGATTTACAATGTAAGTCTTTGTTATTCCTTGTTCGTAATCCATTCATCATCAGGAGTACTTGGAAGAAATTTATCAAGAGTTTTGCGGAACGATCAACTTGCTAGCTTCTAAAATGTATATGTTGTTAACCGTTATCAGTGACAGCCTAGTGGTTTGATCAACTCTCTCGAAAATAAGGTGTTGGGTTCAAATCCAGCGGGCATCAAATTTTTAAAGTTATGTGCGTATCTGAAGTTGATATGCACATAAGGAAAACATCATGAGGAAAGCTGCGCTTCTGAGAGTTCTCCATTAAGTCCAAAGGTCTAGAGCAGTCTTCACCATGCTGCTCCATTGCTGATTGGTGCAACGGTTAGTGGGCAACCTAAGTATCCGAGGTTTTTATGCCTCCCAAAGGCCTTCAGCATGGCTTCACGATTGCTGTATAACATAACATCCGGGACTGACGGGTTTCCGTACCCTCCGAGGCCTCCATTTTAACCGCTCCAAGGCCTTGAGACAAATGCTTTTTCTCTTAGCGTTCACACCAAACACTAGTTCGAAAATGTATAAAAATAGGGCAGAAAATATGTACGTCTGTTTTTCCGCAATAACCATAATTCCAATACATTTTTCACTTAGCAGTGAATGATAACAGAAAAACGTTATGTCCAGGTCGTGATTACGTAACCCGCTCGATGACTCACAACCGACACGAACCACTGAGCCATAAGCCTCAGATATATAATTATAGAAATTACTTCAAACCACAACTGGCCCAATCTAGACTAATAGCAACGTATGGAGTCATTTGCAAGTCTTTGAACCCGAGGTCGACTTGGATGAGATTCATACAATGAAGTACATACATACATGTTTGTACTGGGTATAATTATTCTGTCAGGACAGACCAACAGACCTATTTCAATTAGTTCACTTTGGTTTCATTTACTGCCCCAGTCAACAGTATGCAGCTGTGTTCGATGTTTGTTATTTAGTGTGAGAATATTGTATTGGGTGTTTCCTGTTTTTGTCGTAAGATCGCAGTCGTTAAACCATGTCGGAGGTCTTCTGTTTTTCTTAATGTTCGTTCATAACTTTTTATTGGACTAACCGATTTGGTAGATTCACTTTTTATCCAAAGCTAGTACTTGCCGCATACTTCCATGTAACTTTGAATGACATCTGACGGGCAGTTTTTGAGTTATATTTAGCAATGCGTATTTAACTGGTTGCTACGTTAACCATGACTACCCAATACTAAAACTCTGTAAAATTATTTAAATAACAAACTCACATCACTGTTCAAACCCATTCAATTTATAATAGTCAAAACTTAAACCTGGTCGGTTTAATGATCCAATTGCCATTAGGGGGCTATAATTAGGTTTAAAATCAGCAATCTATAAGTAAAATTAGGCCAAACAGTGGCACGATAGGCCTAAATGTAAAGTGCGGAAGCTGAATGAGGGCGAGCTTTTAATATCGCTGGGCGGATGGGCGGATGGGCGCCTGGGTTACACCATGAAGCTTTCTGTTTGTACATGAAGCTATAACAATATTAAGATGTCAAATTAAAATTTAATGATGTCTTTTAATACAGTGAAGTTCTAAAATGGGCTAAGGTTCTTTTGTTTATTTGGAATGGATGAACTCTAGAAGTACTGGAACGATTTTGAAAATTCCTTTTATCTATGTATGTACAATGGAATTTTAAGAATTGCAAAATGGCCTAACAAGAGTGTCGAAATTTATGTGGCAAACGAAGGCGTCCGACATGGCTTAACCATTGTTACTCAACACTAACTTATCATCGATAGATTTACGTGCCCTCCGACGCACGGAAGCGCTCCAGAAACTTTTGCCACTAGCGGTCACTTATCCTAATGACCGTTGATGGTAACCGAGTTCCAACAAAGGAGGGACAGGTTCGCAATTCGCATGTATTTATTTATTTATTAGAAACATATCTGGCTTCGCTTCGGAAGAACCAGTTACCAAAAAAGTAGGTCATCTCAACCCATCACGTTCCACTATTAAGCACGGGTCTCTTCTCTAAATGAGAAGGTTAAGGCCATAGTCCACCACGCTGGCCAAGTGCGGATTGACAGATTTCACACACCTTTGAGTTTTGCAGACTCCCGGGCATGCAGGGTTTCCTCACGTTGTTTTCCTTCACCGTTGAAGCGAGTGACATTAAAATGCTTAAAACGCACATATCTCCGAAAAGTCAGAAGTGCGCTCCCTGAGATTTGAACCTGGAGTTAGAGGCCGAATTCTTAACCAGTAGGCTTTCATCGCTATCTAGTTAGTTCTCTTACTTACTAGTAAGTTACAGTAAGTAATGAAGGTATGAGTGTGTAAGCGTTTATTTACATTTATTTATCTGATAAAAGACCCTTTTCATTCCTTTTGAAGGATTCCTATATCAAGCACATGCTGCAGCTTATTCTGTCAGTATGAGTTACCCATACATCACATTAACAATAAAAATATCCCAGCGATAAAGTTTCTAATGTTTCATGGTTGGTTTAACGTGTATGGTCCAAGGTTCCATGCCCTCTACGGTACTGAGGTCATGCTGCACATAAATCTTAGAGCGGTGTCAAATTTCGAGGCGTCCGCTTTAGTTTCATTCCGACGGCTAGACCACCTGGACGGTAGCGTGTGAAAATAACACTCATAACAGGAGTATGTCTTGTACTCAGATTTGCTATCTCATCATAGTGATCTTATTTCTACGTTTCGAGTGGCGACATAACTTGGAGAATTGTAAAGGACGCAAAATGCTTAATGTTCATCACACCGCAAAATCCTATGAGATGTTAGAAGAAAAATTACAGCTCTGAAGAATATAAGATACATTTTAGTGAAAAAAAATTCTATTAGGCTATAGAGTTCAGACTATGCGATGGAAAATTCCTGACTATGAAATGAAATATTTTTTAAAAAGGACCAGTTATAAGTATTTCTGACGTCACTATATTTGTCTCTTTCCATATCTCCCGCAGATATTTCAAGAAGTGGAAATACCCACTGGCAACGAGTTGTGTTCAGAAAGTTGATAAATGAAAGGTATTATGAAGAAAGAAATTTAATTAACTAAATAGGTAAGTGAAAGTTAAATTATCTTAAGGAATACAAACAAATGTTGTAGGTGGCGCTGATCAGAATGCAAATAATATTTCAATACAATAACGGATCTTTGTATATGCGCCTGTAATGTTTTGAATGACGCTCGCGAAGAATGAATATGCAATAAATTTTGCGTAACTCCTTACCTACGTAATCCTGACTAATCAGTATTTCGAACGAAATTAAAACAAGTGTTCCTTTTTTAGATACTTACTAAACAAAATTCTTAATTATGTAATATTCTTTCAATATACAGTTGTTATTATATTACATATTATAATAGGACTTGTACCAACATTTTCTAACTGGAACTGCGGTAGTATCAATATTTGTGAAGTACCTTGTAACTATGTTTTTCAACTGTGGCGGTATGTCTCACTGTGATGGTATTTGTCACTTAAGACAAAGTGCGTTATATAACAACATTTGATAATGAAAACTGGAGACCAGATGCGAAACAGAACGGAACGGAACTAAAGACAGATTAAAGATTCCTGGATACTGCAGTATATTAAGAACAAAAAGTCCTAATATCGTATGTACTAAAAAAGCTATTTCGCTGAAACCACGAAAATGCCGCATTCCAGTGTTAAAAATGACCTGTTTGGTATTGTATAGCAATTATTCACAGTGAGGCTCTGCAGTCCGCAGGAAGGCTCTGTTTACAGTGCTTTAGCCACGGTTGACACTACTGCCCCCTGCCGACTGTCTCATCGTCTGCGAGAGACGATTGAAGAGCAGGCTCCACGTCGTTCTTAAAAGAAGTTAGAAGGTAGGTCGCTAAGTGATTTTTTTTTTCTGTGAATATATTTTTTATTTTGTAGGTATATGCAAACGCTGCAGTTATTGTTAGATACTATTTTATATTAGGATTCTGCACAGTAATAGCTTACTACTGAGCTGTTTCTCCTTATAAATGAGAAGGCCAAGAGCATAGCCCAACAAAGGGAATCCAGTGCGGAATGGTGGAGCATTTTATATCTGAGATGTAAAAATTTCCTAATATGGGGACACTAAGAAACCAACATTGAGCTCCAACGGCTTGGGTTAACTAAATTATCACTAGTAACAAATCATGAGCACTTCGACCACGGTTCGTTGCAGGTAATAACCATCAAGCCAGAAACCTTGTGGTGGCTTAAAAATCTCTGATACTTTAGCATGCATTGAGCTGTAACATGTAAAAAGACTTTTCTTCAAATATTTGATTATCCGGATTTTCCACAATAAACACAACAATTAGTCCGGTTAATCGAGTCTACTATAGTTGATCGCCTGCAGTACACCTGCTGGTACGTTAGTCACGGTCGGCACCCACCATATGGCGTCTTGTCATGCGCCGCGTGCGCGTGGCCAGAACTCTTCCGAGAAGCTTCCAGAAACAATGTGCATCGCGATCACGTTTGCTGGATCGAGATTTATAATGCACGTCCTCGATATGACCCATCTTTTGCGATCACAATTAATAGACTGTACAACAATACTAGGAAGCAACTTGGGATTTTGCTCTTTCAAACTTTTAGTTCGTATTAGGTTACTTCTTGCTGCCACTGCGTTAATGGTTAATTAAATCAATCCTTAGTACAGAATTCATATACAAATTCTGATCTGCTGAGTTCGTCATAACACAAATTAAAATCATTCAAACGAGGTAAGAAATGTTAAGATGTCATAGTCATTTGTCAATTCAAAATTACACCATATCATAATTCACAACTATTAGTTGATACGCTTAATCTTAGACCAATCGATCTAATGTTTAGCCAGAAACATTTTGTTTGAGTTTGACTTGATGCGAGATTCAGTTGGTGACGTAGGCGATGTGTTTTACCATGGACATTTCGCGTATCAACACGTCATCTCACAAGAACGATACAAAAATGAAGACGTCTCAATGCCTCTTTTACTTCTGATGTTATTAATGATCAGATTTTTTGGCATTACTCAGTCAATTAGCTCATTCATTGATCAATTTGTCATTCATTCATTCGTAATGGCTATTGCTCAACGTGGCCGGGACTGACTGTGTATAGCTGTGTGGCATACAAGGCAATATTCATTGAAAATTTAAATTAAAACGTAGATTAATCTCGGTACCGACATCGCTCTATTTGCTCAACTGGTACTTTCAAAGCTGGTTCACTATTTACTTACTTGATATCGTTATAATTACAAATGTGTAAATTAGAAAGAAAGGAAGAAAAAAACACATTTATTTCGCCATAGTACATAGTAACTATAAGTACAATACCCATAGCGAAATGGACGAATCGCTCTGCCTGTGCCATGGAACGGCTACGAACCACGGCAACTGGTTTTCAGCGCTACCCTATAGTTTCGCGCAGTTAAGCATGCGGTGTAAATAAAATTAACTAAAAAACAGCAATACAATTTCAAAAGAAACAAATATATATATATATATATAAATACGTACATATGTGTCATGTACATCTTTTTTATTGTAAACATGTTTTAATTACCATATTTGAGTAAGAAGGTGCACAAAACTGAGACTTTTTCGGCCATTTTGAGAAGTATATAGAAAATAAAATGATTTCTAGTACATTATAAGCTTAGTACCCATTTCTTTCTTGCCATTTTTTAGTCATCTCCTTCCGTCACGTGATTCCGTCACGTTTTTGTACCAGACATGACCTATAGCTACGAGCTGCGGTTAGTTTACCCCCGCGGCTTCGTCCTCTTCGTAGGTACTTGATAAAAGATAGTCTGGAATAACACCAGACTATAATTTATCTTTCACCTAATTTCATTCAGATAACTTCAGCTTTTACGTGAAAGAGAAACATTCATCCATCCATACTCACAAACATTCGCAAAGACATTAATATTTAAACACTCGTCCGTCTAATAACTGACGTCATCAATACATCCACAATAGTGTACCAGACTGACATGACCAAGTAGAGCCCGAGCAGCGCGGCTAGTGAATGGGCCGACGTCACGACGCCCACGCACCACACACCACCATATGGCTGGACCGGTTCGATTCCGTCATTGCTGCTCCAATTATGTTCAGTTGACTTGTTTAAAATGTTGTCTCGTGGATTTGTTGCCTAATTGCAACAAAATATTAGTTACACTATTAATATTCAGTTTCACTGAGAGAGACCGCTCTAGGCCAGGGGTCGGCAACCCGCAGCCCATGTGTGATTATGGTGCGGCCCACACGGACTTTACACGACCTAACTTGGCTTTACGTGTGATTATCCCGACGACGCATGAAATGTGGCCCGAACGAATTCTCATAACATTTGTGGCCCTCGTATAAAACAACAGCCGACCCGTACTCTAGGCGATAAGAGTTGTTTATGACTATGAGGGGAGAACAAACATTCATGTGCTCCCGGGCCCGGTAGCGGTCTAGGCCGGTTAGTCTAGTTCACTAAGTGAACCTAACTGCTGAAAGTCTTCGGTTCGATTCCCACCTAGATCAAACTGTCGCGTCGAAATATCGGCACAAAATACATATAACGTGAGTATCCCTTTCACAGCATAATGTACATAGTCCACGAAGATTCGAGTTCAAAAGGTTATACATATGTGTCACATATTACATGTTTTAGTTACCTTATTATGTCCATAATTCCGGTTATTCCAATGTTTGGGTTTTGTTCGTCACGTAAACTCGTCACACATTATTTTGTACTCGTACAAGTATGTCTCACTGGATATGAGTCAGTGGTAATAATTGTAACAAACTCGCGATTTCTCTATTTTGTCAGATGGTTAGCTGGTAGAGAAATCACTTAGCATAAGGCTCGCCATTTGTACCATGTTGTGGTCATCATCATCTCAACCCATCACGGCCTAATTATTGAGCACGGGTCTCTTTTCTGACTGAGAAGGTTAAGGTCATAGCCCACCACGCCAGCCAAGTGCGTATTGACAGACTTCACACACCTTTGAGTTTTGCAAACTTCCCGGCATGCAGGTTTCCTCACGATGTTTTCCTTCACCGTTATACCGAGTGACAATTAAATGCTTAAAACGCACATAACTCCGAAAAGTCTGAAGTGCGCGCCCTGGGATTCTAACCCGGACCCCCCGAGTAGGAGGCCGAATTCTTAACCACTAGGCTATCGCTGAAGAAACTGTAAAAAAATATATTTCAAAACCTAACTAATAATTGACAACCCTATTGAGAATTCGACGATAGAAATTCGTAGGCATTAGACAAGTACTTTTATATTATTAGGCCAAGTTATAACTGCTACACCCCTATAAACTGAAACTATAACACAAGTATGTAGTAAATAGTACTTCAGTTAATGGATAAATCCTTCCTAATGCTATAAATGTGAAAGTAATTCTGTGTGTCTGTTTCATTCCTAAACTGAACCGACTTTCATGAAACTTGGTACGGGGGTAGAATTAAATTTAAATAGACATACCCTAAGTTTTTTGCAAAAAACTAATTAAAACGGGAAAAAATGTTTATATATAAGGTTATATAGTTTATATATTAGGTTATATATAAGGATTTTTTGGTATTTTTTACTAGTTTGCATTATCGAAGTTTTCATTCGAAGTTAACATTTTTTAAAATCTTTAATGGCCTATGTTCATCAGAGACAATGTAGGATTCTAGTTGTGAAAAAACTTTACAAGTCGACCCAGCCGTTTCGGAACTAATTTCCTTCAAACGAACAAACAATCAAATATTTCCTATTTATAATATTAGTATAGATGTGGAGATTTAATAAATTCTTCAGTATACATACATAGTTGGAATGATAAATAGGTATCAGCGGTGCACCACCACTTGTCCCAATAACTGGCCGGCTGCCAGCATCGCCACGCGACGAGAATTCAGCGGCCGCTGTAGATTCATCAGTCTTCAAGATCCAGCTAATTGATGTTCGGTCTCACCTCAGGCCCACATCTGGAAGCCGATGATATTTGGGCTTTACATAAGGCCTCTGAACCCAGTTGATAGTTGGCTTTTACGTAAGCCACGTAAAGGCCAACAAAAACATAGTGGCATAATTTCTGATGACCCGTCAATAAAAATTTTTGGTTTACTAATAGTAGGTAAGAATGTTTGTCTGTGTATTTATACTCTTGATAATAAATGGATGCATTTTTCAAGCGTTTTTGAAATTCAGATTTGTGGAGAGGATGAAAGCTGTCCCATGCGAAGGTATTCGCAGAAAAAAGCTCCTTTATACTAATATTTAAAGTGGTCAGATTCGATTGTTTGTTTAAGGAGAATTGGCTCCGAAACTACTAGGCTATACTATTTGAAAAATTCTTTTACCATTAGAATCGTAAATAAGCTTTGATTGGCTACAAAATAGTGTAGTTAGAGGTCCGTAAGAATTCTTCGATAATGTACCCCAACGTGTGGAAAAAAAACCATGTAAAATATCGTTAATTGCGTACGCTGCGGAAATTATTGGCAATAGAGCAAAGTGATGTACTACAGTTTTATAGAGGACATCAATATCTACAAATAAAGCCGCAATAACATATGTCTTACTGCTACAGTTTTGTCACAATAACTTCTTTTTTCTGGCTCTTGTGACGCGAGCGAGGGCAGTTTCTGGTTTACTAATAAATCAACGCAGCTAATACTAAACGGTTCAAACCTGGACTCACCCGGGTTGATTTGAAATTACCCGGATTTATCCCGGTTGAGCCAGGATCAGGAACCACATCCCATTTGTGGTGCGACGCGGGTTCTGCCATGTAGCTTTGGTAAGCCGACCCTGATTTACTAATAAATTTTATCTTGTTGTGATTTATACGATAAAAAGTCATCCAAGAAAGCAAAGTTTCATATAATTCATCCATATCGTCAAGATAAAGTTCCAAATTCAAATTTAGAATGTAGGTACTTTTAACGACACCTCCTTTCCTCTTCAACCCCTTTCCGCTTCAAATGTAGGTACTAGTGTTTTAACGACACCTCCTCTCCAATCCCACCCCCCTTCAAACCCCCTTTCCCGTTTTCTACCACTCTTTTCATTCTCCCCTCTTGAATTAAATAGTGCATGAATTTAGATTGTTATGTTTATAACTTCAATAATGAAGAATTTTCATCCCCTATTTCCGTCACTTCAAGCCTTTTTGTCAGGAATTGTTATTCCTCAACTTGTACAATAAAAGTACCAAGTTTAATATTAATGTTGTGTTTAGTATTAATGTTGTGAAAATCACTCTTAAAAGTAATATTTTTTGTCGTTTCTGTAACGTTTCCTATCGGCCGTAGTTTCGGAGCCTTTCTCGTTAAAAGCAATATCCAATAGAATAAGAACGTTTCTTTTCGAACCAATAGTTTCTGAGATTAGCATGTTCAAACAATGATACAAACACTTCAGCTTTTTATATTAGTATAGATAATTAACTATAATAAAAGACTGGAGTTCCATAATAGGTGCTAACACCGGCGCTAAACACAAAGCTATGATAACGCGATCGAAGCAATAGATCATCGTGACACCACTGCCCGTCGTTGGCAGAGTGCCAGCTTAGGTGTTCATCACAGATTATACTATTGGAAATGTTCAACTATAAATTATCGGTGTTAAAGCGTGGGTCAGCAACCTTTTCTTGTGAGGGCCCCAAATGTTACAGCGGTCCACATTTCATGTGTCGTTGGCAAGGTCGAAAGCTAGGTTATAAATGGGGTATGTGTAGGCCGTGGGTTATCGACCCCTGGTCTAGTCGTTCTAGTCATCTTCGAGTCATGAGAAACGACACGCAGCCCTTTAACCAAAAATTTGCAAATAGCGAGCAGACAGCAAACGAACAGCAATAATAGCATAGACTATCAGAATGTCATAAAATATGGTTTTACATACGCCCATATTTGCTCAACGCTCGTTGATTGAAACAAGGCCCTTTTTGCGACAGAACTAGCGCCGATACCAAATAATGAACCAGATTATCACTGATGCGTAACACATGAGCGATCTACGCGCAGTTATCGCAAAATTTTCGTAATCTTTCAGTTTGCCAGATACGTAATACATCCCCGTTCTGCGTATTAAAATTGAGCCAACTATTCCAAACTTTCGATCCATGTATTTAGACTAATATCGTCGCAGATAATAAACTTTTTAAAGCAAACGGGTACTCACAATTTATTTTATTTTACCGATATTTCAGTTTTGCCGTGACCATGACCCATGCAACTAGGACGAAATATAGGTAAAATAATAAACAGATCGTGATTACCCGTTTGCATTAAAACGTTCGTTCTATTTTCGAAAATTTAGTTCCAATCCAAAAGTTTCGACTTCAAACTATTCCTATAACAGTTTCCGAATAATAAGTACGTGTTGGTCTGTTATTATTCGGAACGCACCGCGTTCAACTTCCGCAGTAACATTCAACAGTAACAACACCAAAACATTCCTGTTCCTGGTTTTCCTCAACAACAATACAAATAGTCAAATGTACGAGAACAAACAGCCTCACATTCTGTGAGTGTTGCTGTATGGTTTCTGTTGAAATATCCTTATGTTATAAAGTTAGGAATTTCAATCTAAAATAGGTAGTAATTCTGTCGAAAAAAATGACTCTAAATGACTTAGACAAATCATATTAAGAACGTAATTTTTTTTTAATATAATAATAATAAATATCTTTGGACAACTCACACACGGCCATCTGACCCCAAACTAAGCGTTAGCTTGTGCTA
>DWJZ01005142.1:0-14424 GCA_018249125.1 Asbolis capucinus | reverse complement strand
CGTGTGAAAAAAACCTTATATCGCGTACGCTGCAGAAATTATTGACAATAAAGCAAAGTGATGTACTACAGTTTTATAGAGGACATCAATATCTACAAATGAGTCCACGTTACGAATTATGTACCTAACTGTTATAATTCACAATAACTACTTTTGTCTGGTAAATATTTGTTCAGACCCGAAGCGAAGAATGTTTCTAGTATTAATTAAACTTGTTAGCACACCAGTGAATGACCATGTCACGGTTTCAATCAAAATTATCACATTACACTGTTTTACGTAAGATATTAGACGCCAACTTAAATAAATTGCCTACGCTACGCTTCGGATAAGATTAGATGAAAATTATCCAATAAACCTTCTCGAAACATAAGCCACTTGTGTCTATAGTGGTATCAGAGTTGCCATATAAATTTTAACCTATTATCCCACGGGAAAAAAACAGTTTTCTGGGATAAAAAATATCACATATCCCTTGTCCTTACATCAGCTACAAACATGTTAAATTTCATCTTAATTAGTCCATTGGTCTCGTAGTTGCCATTTCCTGGGATTAAACCTATCCTATAACCTAATCTCGGGTTTTAAACTTCGACTATGCCAAGTTTCATCTAAATCTGTTCAATCGTTTTTGCGTGCAGCTCGAACAGACAGACAGACAATAAATCTAAAAAAAATAGTTTTGATTATATCGAGAACAGAGCCATCCTGCCTCAAAATTTCCAAAAAATACTAATGTACAGAATTGAATCCGTTACAGTTTTATTATTAGTATAGATTTTAAATAATTCAATTTGGTTTACCAAACTCAACTCACAGTATGCACAAATAAAACAAATTCATATAAGATAATAACTATTTATTTACTAAAAGAAAACAAAAATAATATTAAAATTTTCGTAACAATAATTCGAGATTACGTTCTTAGAAAATACAACAAATTAAAAAAATAAATTTTAGCCAATTGCATATTTGTACTGGTTAAGGAATATTACAATATTGGACAAATTTTGCTAGAGATGTATTACATTTAGTAATATTTACTATTTTTAAATAACTAAAATTGAATACAATAATGATTGTTAATCTTTAGGCGTCTGTGCCAAAAGCGAGGACTACACCCTTCTGGCGAAACATCAGACCAATCGAACTTATATCAGACATGCGCGTTCTACCGATAAAGAATTATGGCGCAATTTGAATCGACATATTCATTTCTATTATTCAGACGCTCCCCGCCTCATACCTCCGCATTTTGACTAAATTATTTGTAGTTTTACTAATATTATTAATGCGAAAGTTTGTGAGGATGGATAGATGGATGGATGTTTGTTATTCCTTTACGCGAAAACTATTGAACGGATCTGAATGAAATTTAGCACGGAGATAGACTGTAGTCTGAAATAACACATGCCTTTTATCAACATATGATGTAAGTAAATATTGTCATTCATTTGTTTAAATGAATTGTACAAATATTTTAAAATATTTAAGTACATTAATTGGATATACAAAATTGATCAGATTATCTCCTTGAAATGTCCTACATAAATGAAAAATAATATAAATTGAAATGAGGGGTTACAAAAGACTAAACGGAATTCACAATTCCCTGCGAAATTAGCCTCTAATCAAAATATATTAATTTGTAATTTTTTTTTCCACATGGACAATTTTTTGTGTGAAAAACCATATCATTTTATTTTTTTAAATATTTACACATTATCATCTGAATAATTCTACGTAACTGAAAAAGGTTTTTATTAAATATTCATGTTACTTGCCATTACTTATGTAGATTGAAAAAATGTAGTTTATAAAACAAGTCATTAAAAAAAACTGAATAATTGAGAAAGAAAAGTCTCATTTCATTAGGGCTTAGCCATAAACAAATTCCGTTATATTATTAAAAAAAAAATTTACACAACCAACATTTATAATTTTGTTTTAGTGCGATTTAAAAAAAAAACTTAATAAAGTTGTTGTTCGACTGAATTTATTTTCCTTATATTTGTACATGCGTTTCTCTGACTAATGTGCGCTCATTATTTAAAAAGGTAGCTAAAATTACAGAAGGCACATAAAGTAATTTCTTAAAGTTACTGTTTTATGGACACTTCTCTAAGTTATAAAACTATGTATATTTTAATAATGTGAGGACAATTTCGATATCACTTACATATTTTTTTGGTTTTATTTAATTTCATCGTTCAATAAATTTTATTTACCAAACCAACCAAATAACTTATTAATCGACCGATTAATATTTTTGTTTTTTTTTTAATATAATCGATTCATAAAATTATTATTAATCTGTTGTATTTTATTAATAACGTTATTAATTTATTGCAGATAACTTAAATAAAATTAAAAATATTTATGACCGAGATATCGAAATCGTCTTTTAGGCGAGTTATTAATCGATATCGTCTTTTCGATTTGTAAAAGAAATGCGTTAAAATATTTACGGATCAGCGATGAGATAACAGATTTTCTTCACAATAAAATAACCAGTTTAAGTATCAATTTAGACAACCGCGTTTTATAGCGTTTAATGAAGAGTCTTAGTCCATTGAATTAAGGTTCATTATTTAATTTCACATATTTTTGAAATGAGAATTGTTAACTGTTGGAACACGCTTATTTCAACGTCCCAAGCCGCGTTTTGAACGAGAGAAATATGTACTCTGATCAACACGCCGGTCTGTATGAACGGACAGTAAATTAGTTAGCAATTAGTTACTAAGTTAGTTAACAATTCCACTGTCATTTACACAACCACGTATACTTACTAAATTCTAAGTGTTCTAAATTCTACGACAATCACAGTTCACGACAAGGATATACTGACAACAACGAATATATATCAAGTTTTTTATTATAAAATATTCAACACAAATTGGTAGCGACAATCCAGTCTAAAAATGCACATGCAAATTCTTTATAGTTTTGGTTTTCTTTTTCATTTTGCGCTACTTAAAACCTTTTATTTCACATGCAGTGTATGTTTGTATATTAGTAGTTGGTTTGTTCAGGTCAAATGTTGCAAGCTTAATAAGACCCATTTCCTCTTACTCTTCAAGACCTGAAAATTTGCATAAACCTTCCGTCCTGCTGATAATGCATTTTTATGATAATCACGACCTGATACTACCATGTACCAATAAGTGATTGCTTTTACATATTAAATAGATTCACACATTAAGTACATTAAAAACAATGTTGACTTTCATAGATGTATTTTTAATATCCACGTAAATAAATGAATTTTGACTTTGACTTTAAAATATTCAAATTCAGTGGAATGCAGTGCATTTTTAAACTAGATCACCAATATTTGTTTTTAAAGGGATTATAAAGGTGGGACATAATGATACAAAAAATTTATATAACGTAATAAAATATTTAGTCAAATTATTAAAGTAACGAATTATATCAACAGTAGTATTGTGCCTTAAAATTTCTGGCAATCTTTTTTTTCTTAATAATTTCGTCTTTTGGGCACAAAATGGATAAGCAAGAATATTATATGGAAACATGAATGTACTGTGTAAACTGTTTATAACGAATCTTAAAGGACTGAGCATTTTTTATTGTTATAAAGAGTTATCGTTATATGGAGTGGATGAACAATATGTGGGTTTTAACGTAAACAAACCAAGTTGTGGTCACGTCTACTTTATAAGGAGTTTATTGTTATAAAGGATAACGTTATAAAGAGTTTACACTGTATTTAATTTTCGAATTCTGTCATCAATTACTTTGAATTCCAAAGTATTAAGTGACACCTTCACAGATTAACGAGGTAAAGAACACCAAATAACTTTGAACTTTGTATAAGTGTCAATAAGGTTCAAAATATTTCAAAAATCGGGGGGTATCAGTGGGAGTTAATTTTTTCTCTATTATTCCTCCTCGTTAGGCCTTTTACACATTATAATACACCTGTACTCTACCTGAACGCTTCCTCAGTCATAGGGAACCATGAACCAAGCTCGTTATTTGGCCATTGTTGGATTGAAGCCAATGTATACTGATATAAGAAAGTATATCTAATTATATTTCATATAATAAGATTTAATTTCTTTTAAAACGTTCCTCATATTACAGAAAAAAGGAGACAGTTTAAAAATGTGTGACGCGTCACCTTATTATATAACGTGTTAAAATTAACAAAAAAGATATCAAAACGTATATAATTTTCAAAAGTACTAAGTCTATTTACGATGTAACAATAGTTAGAAGACTGCACTGAGGGCATTGACTGACAAGCAGGAGATATTCAAAAAGCAATAAAAGGTATTTTTTTTATTAATTCTTAAAACACATTCTCTTAACCTTGACAGGCCGGTTGGTCTAGTAGTTAATAAACCTAACTGGTACACCAAAGGCCGTGGGTTCGATTCCCACCCAGGACAAACTTCTGTGATGAGCAGCAATGTTTGTTCTGAGTCCGGTCGATATATCCATATAAGTATGTTTTTAAAAATATATATCTATTTTTATCAGTTGTCTGATCACCATAATACAAACGAATGCTTAGTTTGGGTTCGGATGGCCGTGTGTGAGTTGTCCAAAGATATTACTTATTTAAACCTTATTTTTTTAAGACATAACTTATATTCAAGAAGTTACCGTGAATACGGACGAACTCCTTTAATTATTTATTTATAATAGATGAACAATAATACGTAAAAGGCCTTATTCTGTGGCAAAAACCATAACGCCATCTAGTGACTCTTGTTGACCTTTATCTTCAGATAAATAAAACAAAAGACTAGGTAAAATAACTTATGACTAACTTTAAAACTGAAAGTTCTGAAACTAATACTTTTAAGTACAGATTTATTTAAAATTCGAGACTGCTTTCTGAGAGAATGTAACTAAAATCGTATTTTAGTGTAATTAAACAGATTTTTTTGTTATTTAATTTTTTTGTACAAATATAAGTACATTATTTTGAATAATAATACATAATACTTAATATTTTTTCAAATAAAAATAAATTAACATTTTTATATTATAGGTAGTCTATAGGAAAGGTTATATTTTTTTCAAATAAATATGTTTTTAATCTGTATTTATTACGTATAACGAACTTTAAATATATGTACCGCTCGAATTAATAAATAAAAATTGGTTCGAAAACGAAAATGTCAGATATTTATAAGTATACATAATATATATTGTATACTATATACTTATACTATGATATATTCATAGCTATATTTATCAAAATTGACTGAATAGTCAAATACGTATTTTTTTTATAAAAATGTCGTAATAATAACAAAGATCCTTACTTACTAAATAGTTAATACTAACGGATAGACAAAATCAATTTATTTATGAATTTTTAAGTGAATGTATGACTATCTGAAGTTTTTTTTAATAGTTAACAAGTACGAACGTAGAAAAATATGTTATGTACAATCAAACTAAGAATAGCAACGATTTTCCGCCATACTGTGACATCGTATATAAGTGGTTAAGTAGAGGTAGCAAAAAAATAAAGAAACATGCAAAATTTTAAGTTGCTTTTAATTTTTAAGTAAAAAAAAATTAAAAAAAATTTTTACTTTTAAATTAAGTTCAATGTCAAATATATTCTTAGTTTGTCCGCACTAATCAAAACATAATTACAAACAGTCTGTATAGATTCAAATAGATATATATTTTAATACTATAATTGCTTTTAATATAAATAACAAGTCTACTTCTCATGCCTGCCAAGTTGCTCTAAATTATGATGAGAGTCAATTCTATTCATATTGGCCTTCAACTCATCTATAGGTAGTTTAGAGTGTATGGGTGTCGACGGGACCTCGCTCTCGAGGGTCCTTTTCTCACCGGCGATAAAGTCTGAGGCGCCGTTGATCTGCGGGGTCCCAGGTTCTGGTTGGTAGGACAAGTCGAAGTTTGATATTGATTTCAACTTATCCGCCGGTTCCAGAACGGATTGTAGTGATCTCGATGCTAGTTTTTCACTGTCTGTGATTAAAATTATTTTATTAGTACAAAATATTATTTGGAACTCAGTTTGTTTAACACGTGACGACCGACAGAGTAAGGATAGTTTAGAGTAACTCACAAGAGCTGCACTCTCAGTGTCTTTCGTCCTCGAAAACTATTATTTAACCGAAATACTTAAATTCGTTATAGATACTATACATTACCTTTCATGATTTCTGATATCTTTGTAAACGCCTCCAATCGCAAGCAAGATAGAAAATATATTAAAGTTAGATTTTAATTACCTATAACAAAACACTGTGCGAAACGCACATTTCATTATAATAGATGGAAAAGTACATTTTAAACAGTAATTTGCATAAAATATAGAAAAATATATATTAACCCCTTCCCGGGTCCCTTAATCTTAGCCATTACCCCTATACCTATGCCGTCTGGATTCAATATGTACCACTTGGGTCACCTCTACACCCAGGGTCAACTACACATCACTCTGGGTCAAGTATCCCCTTGGCCCAAAGTGGTGTACAGCTGACCCAGGAGGTACAGGGGATTCAAGGGGAACCTACTAAGGCGATCCGAAATTTGCTATCATACTGCATATGTAAAACACTTACCGGTGGGCGAGTCCAATTTTCTTTCATGACCACTCTTATCGTCTTTATGGTCTTTCGGTAGAGAAGAAGCCCTTCCTGGTTCAGCCAGCATGCCCAGGACCCTGTGCCAATATTTTCATCATCAGTATAAGCAAATGGGGCTAAGTAAAAATAATAATATAGTTTGTTTAGTACCCACAACGATATCTATCTAATATATTTTGAAATAATATCAATGGATATCGATCAAACAGATTTACAGTATCCCTAAGTACCCTTTAAGCTTTAAAATAGAAGTGTCTGAACAAAACAATATGGGAAATTATAAAAAACAACAATCATGAATACACATAATTAAAAAAAAATAACTTCTACAATGATATTGGTTGAAATATTAGTTACAATAATCGTGAGTACCAATGATAAGTTCAAAAAAACTTTAACACCATACCTAGAGTTGCTGAGGTCTCCGAAGGGTGTGTGCGGGGTGTGCGGCGGCGGCGGCGAGGGGCGGGGGGAGGAGCTGGCCACCGCCCAACCCTCGGCTATCAACACCTCGCCAATATCTATCGACCCCTCTGTAATGATACACGATAAACTTCAACGAATCTGACGATAAACTTCAACGGCACTCACGATAAACTTCAACAACTCTCACGATAAACTTCAAGGTCTCCCAGATATGGGTATCGTTTTTATGTTTTTATGATACAGCCGATTAATAAGCATACGAAGTATGCCTCTAGGTATTAAGTAGTTATTGTTACCCATGTATATCGAAATTATAAAAGGCATGATTATTGTATTGTTGAAAGAAAAATAGAAGAAAATGGAAGAAAAACCATAGAAAAAACTGTCTTTCGAACATCTAGCCGGAACTCTGCTAATATGAAAGCTAGTTCAGAAAATGGTACCGAGACGGTAATTCTAAAAATAACTCTGTTGTCTGTTTGTATTACATTTTTACATCTAAACTACAGAACCTCCTTTTAACCTGAAACAAACGTAACACGAAAAAAGGCTTCAAGGAGTTCAAAATGGAAATGAAAATGTATATGGAAAATTCTCACTGTCCAGGATTAAATTACAAAGCTCTGCATTTTATGCACTTGATCAGAATAAATAACGAGCGTTTTTGATATTTCATTTGATTATACTTATATAGGTATGAAAACTGTTCCACGAGAACGGAGTCACTAGCAAAAGCTATGAATAAATACATACATGGAAATAAATACATATAAATAAATATATTAAAATGGTAATACCATCTGTGTGGTCGTAGAGTTTGATGCCAGGTATTTCCTTCTCTTTCTCTCCAACTGCCATCGTCTTCTTGTAAGTGCACGTTTTGGATAGAAGCGGCTTCCATCTTGCGACCTGGATTTCATAGTTTAAGATTAATTAAAATTCTTATGAATCAATATTTTAATTTTGAAGTAAATAATAAATAACGACCCTAAAGTGTAGATCGGCATATAAGATCGACCAGTCTAATATTTTGCCAGAAACGTTCCTGATATTTTGTTTTTACCATAAATACGTTAGCGCTTAAGTACGAACCCAGCTGATGGTAAGTGGCGATGAAGTCTTCGATGGTAAAGAGCACTAAGTATTCTAGCCTATTCATTCTTGACTTAAAGACATTTACATTGTAATCGAACGAGAACACCGACGCGGGCAACTTATTCCAGTCATCCGCGGGACATTTACGATATGATTATGTAGTCTTTCATCGCAAGGCTACCTTATCTATGTACTAATAAAAGATATCTCAATTGAAGTTACCTGCGTAAGTTCCTCGAATCGTTCAACAGCCTGCGACTGCCATTTTGGCCATACCGAAGCCCCCGCGGGACTTCGCCCCTCTTCCCCTGCCGGCTTCACCCCCGCCAGGAAACATTCCATCGCCTTACCACAAATTATACCATAATTATTTACATAAATAAAATAAACTTTAGAATCGCTGTGATTTGAAATTCTATGAAAGGCAAAGAAAGAGACAAACAATAGCAAAACTTAACTCAATACACTAAATTATAAAATAAAACTCAATGAAATGTCAAATCATAAATACTCAATGAAACGTCGAAAGCCGAGAGGTATGTATTAGTATATATAATGTTAATTTATTCAAATTTAATGTAAATGTTAATTTATTAATTATCACTACTTTTAATTATTTTAATAAATTTAGTAACTTATTTTGCATACAAAAGAAAGGCTCGAAGATTTGCGTGCGAAGTTGTGTATCTTGTTCATTAAATTTTATGAAATTTGGGCAAAACTGTAACAGGAAAGCCGTTATTTTAACGTGAAATGTACTTAATTGAATTTAGAACATTTTGAGATATTTACTAAATAAGAAATTTTCAAGTCTATTTTAACTCTGTTAAAATAAATGACTTGGTACAAAATTTCAATGTACAAAGTAGTATCGAACCTGGAACCGCAATCTCAGCAGGTCAGCGCGTAGTTCACAGAGCTCGTGCGTCGCCACGTACTCGCTGTCGCCGTAATCCAAATAAAACACATCTGCCACCTGAGATTAAATATTCATAATTTAATACAAAATACCAAAAAAATAGATTATTGAATCTGTTACCTGAATAGGATATATTGTGTTGGAAACATTGTCAAGTTAAGTCTCAAGATTTCGTGTCACAGATGAACACATATTGTATACTTGTATACATGTATTTATCAATATAAGAGTCAATAGGATCTAATTTAAGCCGCCATACCATCTCAAGCTACATCACCACTTACCATCAGGCGGAACCGTAGTGAAGTATTACTTTAAAATATGTAAAAAAATTAAAATAATACGAGGGGCGGCTGAAACGTTTTGAAACCTTTAATGTTTATTAATGTAGTAACTACACTAAGTACACTAAGTGTAGGTGTCATACTCCTTATATAAGTCAAGTTTCATGTCATTGGCATCATAGAGTTGCAGTGCATGGTACCCTCTCGGAGGAGCGCCCCATAGCAGCCGGTGTGCACCAGGGGAGCTGTCTGTCACCGGTTGCTACGCCAGCTACACTGACGACCGACGATTGCAAAGGAATTTTATTCACTGATTACCTTCCTAAAAATACCACAATGAACGGAGACTATTACGCCGCATTGTTAACAAAAGTGCGCCAAGTGGTTGTAGCGAAAAGGAGGGGCAAACTATCGAAAGGAATCCTGTTTTTGCTAGGCAACGCGCCCGTCCACACTGCGTGAATCGCAAGGCGTGCCCTCGCTGAGATAGGATTCGAACAAATTAACCACCCACCCTACATTCCAGACCTGGTTCCTAGCGATTATTTCCTCTTTTCAAATTTGAAAAAAGACCGCCGATGATGGAAATTTTTCAGTGACATTGAAATGAAGGAATATTTTTTGACCGGGATAAAAGCACTTTGTGGCAAATGTAAGAAGTGTATTGAAATAGAGGGAGATTACATTGAAAAATAGATTTTTTATACATTTCTATCAGTTTTTTTAATGCCTTAGGCTCAAAACTTTTCAGTCGCCCCTCGTATATAGTCTTCTTCTTAATAATATAATGTCTTTCCTTCCCCTTCCATCTCTCTTTCTTCCACGGGTAGGTAGTTACAGTACGTGAACCAGCGCCTTTGTATGAGTACGTAACTGTGTGCGTTTAATTGCGCGTTTGTTTAAGTACGTAGAAGCGAGTGTGCGTGTAATATGTGCGTGTGTGCAACTGCGTTTTTGTACATGCCTGGGCGTGTTCCTGTTTGTACCTGCATCTACGTTTGTGTGCGTTGTTACGTGCATGTCCGTGTGCGTGGTTACGTGCATGTTCGTATGTGCGATGTTACGTGCATGTTCGTATGTGCGTTGTTACGTGCATGTACTTGAGTGCCTGCGTACGTGAGTATACGTATCCGTCCATGTGTACTTATATTTGTAACCTGTTGCGCGGCATCGAACTCGTTGGGCCGTATGTCGTGCACTCTGGCGCGATACCACCGACCGTCGTGTCTAAACACCGCAGCTACGACTTGCCCCACGGCCACCGAACGTAGCTGGAACACGACAATATAAAAAAATATGAACTATCGTGTACGGTGCAACCGTCGTTCTGCTGGGGTCAGCACTTACGCGTCAACCGCGACGATAATTATTTTAATATTTTTACTTAGGTCTTAGCCAGCAAGGATCACGCGTGCTCGCTCTCTATAATTCCACGTCATTCATGACCTTCACTTTCATTATTAATACAGTTACTTCTACAATCAATCGTATAATTTAATCCTAGTAATTTACATAGATAACAAGAGATTTTCTCCAACCCCTTGGTGGTCCGCTACTGAGCACAGGCCTTAAATTAAGGAGGAACTCACTCCTTAATTAAGAAAGCCTAGAGCATATTACATCACGCTGTTTTAATGCAAATTGGTGGAGGCGTTAATGGCTAACCCAATTATTGAAAGTTTTTATGCTCCCCATAGACCTCCGATGTGGCTTAACGATTGCTATCTAACTATAACAACCGGGTCCGACGTCTTTACGTACTCATCGAAACTCAGAAATGCTCATGAAATTTTTTGCCACCAGCGGACACCTATTCGTCTACCGACTGCGCCTGCTGTTACTTAACTTTTTCGAGAACTTACAATCATATAATGGAATAGTCCACAACGATATAAACGTTTCCACCCTACCAACTAAATTTACTTGAGAATATCCTCGAAGCAGTGATAGGCGTTGGTTTCTCGAACAAGAGTTCTGAGTTCAAAAAAAGAAGTGATTGAAGAAGTGAGTGAAGAACTGAGTTTAAAAAAGTTCTAATTTTCAAAGTTATATGCGTATCAGAAGTTGTTATAACTTGCTGAGGCGGAAGAAAATATTGTGAGAAAACCTGGACTCCATTAAGTTCTCAAAGGTGTGTCCAAAGTCCACCAATCCACACTGTGTCAGCGTGGTGAACTATGACATGTACCTGTCACATTGTGAGTGCAGACCCGAGCCCAGCAGTGGGACAATTATGGGTTGCAATAAAGAATGGATATTCTATAGATAGAATACTAATAATCAAAAAGATAATATTATTAAAAACCATTATACTCACAGCATGCGCACTCCTATTATCCTTATTGCTGTAATACTCAGTCATGTGCGCGACCAGCTCGTCCAGTTGAGCCACCTGCGGTCCCACGAATTGAACCCAGAACCGCGACGGCGACGACACCGCTGAGACATACACCTCGATCGACGACGTCGGTGCTTCTGCCACCAAATACTTCTATATACAATACTGGTAGAAGAAATATCGCTGAGAAGTTGAAAAAACTATGAAAATAGGTTTAATATTTATTTTTAGTATTGATAGGTGATTCATGATTCATCGACATATTCCTACTAGACTACGCATTTAGGGCGAACTGTTTCTGACAAATCAATAGACCAATCGACCTTATATGAGACACCGACCAGATGTGTCAGCTAACAGTTTGAATGTATTATATAGCGCAATTCTGACATGACCAATGACTGTTTATTAATGATAAAATGCAACTTTGATTCGACCAACCACGACGCATTGACTATTTTTTATTTTACAGACTTTAAAAAAAAGGAAAAGGTACTCAATTCCTGAATTTTTTTATATACATATATGTAACCTCAGAACTTTTTACTGAGTAGACTGATTTTGATAATTTTTTTATGATCGAAAGCTGGTGCTTGTGATGTGATTCCATTTTTTAGCGACATCTGACGAGTGGTTTTTGAGTTATTAGCATTTATCTTGTTTTACTTAATACTTGTTATAAACTTTATATTGGATATTCTGATTTTTATCATTTTTTTTGTTCAAAAGCTAATACTTGTCGGGTTGATAAAAATAATTATTATAATTATTTATTGTTTGCACAATATATTACATGCAGCGTCTAGTAGGATAGTCATTGTTGCCATGAATTGTCAGTCGACAAAATATCGATGGTTTCATATAATAATATTGGCTCTTACTGCTTTAGAAGCCAACGCGTGCATCTAACGAACCCGTTGGTCTAATACATCGCTTTTAGGGCCAACGCGGTATTCTGTTTTTCATACTTCGAGTGTCGTATCTTCGTCTAAAAATCTTTTAACGAATGTATCTACCGCAAATAATTGTTGGAAAGCCTCTGCTACTCTAGTTTTTCATTACTATTCTAGTTTTTCAAGCGGCATTAGATGCTTATATTGGGTGCATAAACAAAATTAACATAATAGCAAAGTTCAAACGAAATACCCGATGTATCTCCTTTACGTATTTTAATGTCTACTGTTACTAATATTACAAAAAAATGATACAAAACACCAAGCAAAAAAAAAACAAACAACACACAGTGCTACACACCAAGAGAGAACACAATTAGTAACAAAAATATTTTTTTTTTCCCTGACCAACAAAAACAGATTTTTTCTTTTTTCCCCAGCCAACAAAAAAAATTTTTCTTTTTTTCTCCGACCAACAGAAATATATTTTTTCTTTTTTTCCCTGACCAATAAAAATATTATTTTTCTTTTTTTTCCCCTCGCCAGGACACCTATCTACATAGAACCCCCTTAACCAAAAACATTCATCTGCAACATATAAGTCTGCACCGACAGGAAATCGAACCCGGGAACATTCATAACGCATACAGGGCCTCTACCAACAAAGCAAAAAGGCTTCTTGAGATATTAAAAAATATTAAACAAAATTTGATTCAGACACACCGGTACAAAAAACATTGCCCACTCACACAAAAATATGTATTAAAAAAAACGGAATTTTTAATTTGAAAACAATGCCATCTTATGAGCATAAAAAGCATTTCGATTTATTTATTTCTATTTTATCAGTTCTTTATTGATTATTATTATTTATTATATAATGAAAGAGAGTACGCATTATTTTTGGTAACCGCACAAATACTACATACATACTTTAAAAGTTCGACTGAAAAGATCGACTCGACAAAGCATTGGTATATAAGCTTTATATGCCTGTTTGTTACTATTGATTTTCCGATCAAATTAAAACTATAGGTATTAATACATCTGTACATAGTATTTGACTTTTAATTTATAACTTTCGAATAAGTATTGAAACTTGGTGCTACATCGATCCGGAATAAATGTAAACAAATCATAAAAAATCTTTTGTAGGGTTTTCATCAACTTACATAAACTAAGTTTTATCCTCTAAACTACTCATTACACTTTTGAAAGTTGGTTATTAAACTAAATATTTATCAAAAAACAAATACAAACTATAAATAAATATAGTCATACCAGTCACACAAAAAATTTCAACACCTTAATTTCACGAAGGTTTATTAAATATTCCAGACTGAGTTTGCACCGAGTATGACTTAAAATTTTATTATAAATCTCATATTTCAATGCTCTATAAAATACATCGGACATTACAAATATAACTACGGTATGCAGTGAAGCCCAAAAAATCAACCGTTCCTTCATCCAATTTATTTTTCTCACCTTCTTCTTGCAAAGGCTCGTTATTGTCATTCGTTTCTACAAGAGAAGAAAACAGCTGTCTAAAATGGTACTACAGATTATATACAAAGATTGTGTAAAATCAGTCTTATACGGTGTTCATTGTGTTATGAGAGGATTCAAGGAGGGAGAGGGAAGGTTCCGTATTTGAAGTGTAATGAAACATTGATAAAAAAAAGTCTGTACATTTTTAGCGCACTCTAGGACTATATAGACCTATATACATATATTAGCTTCTGCCCGCGACTTCGTCCGCGTAGACTGAAAAAAGATTCAATTTGACAGTAAAATCCCCATTTACAAATACAAACAATGTGATAAATGAAGAACCACTCTACCGATTTTGTGT
>DWJZ01005141.1:0-14426 GCA_018249125.1 Asbolis capucinus | reverse complement strand
GCCAAGTGCGGATTTTGTTTTCACACACATTCGAGAATGTTATAGGGAACTTCTTTCACCGAAGTGATAGTCAACTTCTGATATACACATAATTTTCGAAAGTTAAAGGTTCGCGCAGGGTTTGAACATGCTAAGGCCGCCATAGTTGCGGGACAGTGCAGCGAGAGTAGCACTCGGTTCCGGCACCAAAGCGATAGGCGTCGACACCGTGTGGTTTTAGTGGGTTCGAGTCCCACATGTCCGGTTTCCGGTTTCCGGTAGTCGGATGGATGAGACGAGGGTCTTTCCACACGATAAAAAAAACAGGGGTTGAACACAGGACCTTCCTTTAGCAAGACCAGCGTACCAATCACTAGGCTATCAGTTGCAACGGTGATGAGTGGAACCGGCTGCGGATGCCTATTATTTCCAAAACCTTGGTCACTGTTATAAGTCACACATGAGTATCTACTTCTGTTAGTACAAGTACGTGGACTATCTACTTATATGAGTACAAGTACGATATAATGAGTACGGCTGGTTTCAAGTGCTTTAGTTAGATGACCTGGATCCAAGAGTCTTGTATCTTAAATCTAGGTGGACATGTTCCACTAATCACATGCATATTTAAGCATTACTGGTGTTAGTTCTGGTCTATTTCGATGTCAAACATATATTGCTCAGCTACTGGCGTGAGGATTGTCGTCTCGTTGTCACGTGATCTTTATTTAATCACTTCCACACAGGAGACGACTATAACCACGGGTTTCTCTCATAGTGCGAAGATCTATCTATCATTCAAGAGTCCACCAAACTTCCATTTTCTACAGTTAAACAGCCTGTTTCCAGCTTTACCGTTCCAAGGAGTCTTTAGCCAACAGAGCAGAGTTAAGGATAACGACTACTGACCAATTATTAAATTCCAATTGCAAATGCATTGATTCATTTTGGTTTGCTGTCGTGGAGAATGCTCTAGGATTCAGTATGAAGTGGAACTCGTGCTCAGCATTTGGCTTTTGCAGCTGTAAGCCAGGAATCATTGACTCTAAATCTAAAGTCTAACCTTTCTGGAGGAAGCTTGGAAGCCGCAATGGAATTCTGTGGTGGGGTCAACCAAATCCCCTCAATTATGATGTGTCTTTAGTAGTAGCAATATTATTTCTTTGAAGGTTGATGCATCATATAACTCTACAGAAGTTTCTTGAATAATGTATGATGCGATTAATTTTATTCATGTCACCTGTCATTAATAACAAATGATATCAATGGTGCCCTTGAACGGTTCGCCGTACATCGGCGTTTATGGTGCGTTGTCATGTCTTGGATCCCGTTTTGGTGTTCGCCTGTTGTGGACGTGTTGAGTGTAATTTTCATTATCAAGTTAATTAGTACCAGGAACTCTAAATCGAGGAACTTGAACGAGAATATTGAGCTTTAATTGTATTGGGGCGGCATAGAGTAACCCCGATTCCGTCTGGCAGAACACGAGTTTCGTGATAGGTGACAGAATTTAGCTGCTCGGTGATAGAGCTTTGCGAAGGATTATTTCCCTTTGTGAAAACGGCCTGGCTGGTTGCCCCACCTTTTTATTTGAATTAGCCGCTAATCGATTCGTCGTGCTCCGGCTGTACGATTGAAACCCAGTTCTCCTCTTTCTTCGTGTCCTTCATTAATCGTCCTTCTCATTCGTCTTCTGTCATCCTTCCTAAAACGGTATATTGGTGGTGTGTCTAGGGTAAGTTGGTGTCCTCATTAATTCCGGTTGCTTCTGCAATGTACCGCTTCCCCTGTTTTATTCTCTTCACCAGGTGTTGGTGTCTATAAATTTCTTCCCAGCAGAAAACACGTCAGTTACACCCCAGCTTGGTGTGGCTAATGCGGCGGGTGATCACTTACCATCAGATGACCTATTTAGCCTGTTTATAATATAAAATAGGGGTACACATCTGTTGGTTTGATTGGTAAGATTAGGGTATTGGATTTATTCATCTATCTGTCGGTCCTAAGATGGGCATAAACGCCAACTCTTCCCAATATTGTATCTCAAAATTGTGACTATCATAAAAGAATCCTATTTGCGAACTCCTGTTTAACCCGGTTGTGAAACGCCTCAAATGGTTTACTTCAAAGTCTCCACCAATCGTGGTTGTAAAATGATCCTTGCTCACAGACTTTTGCTATATGTTTACATACGCACACAAACAATTTTGCACGTCTGACCTATGCGTCGAAAGTGGCGTTAATCATTAACCCGAATTAACGCCATCTTACTGTGGTATCATTGACATATTACCGAAAAGGTACGACTTGTTGCAATGATGGCCATCGAGAACGAGTTTTGAGTATCGCTACGACGATTCCATTTGGCAATAACATTAATAATACATTTTTGTGTTGTTTTATAAGTAATCGAAAAACGTAGCTTTCCTAGCCCGGCGGCCTATTTCGATTGTAGGCGATCGAAAAAATTAGCAACAGTGGGCGCGGTCGGTAGGAGCATAGGTGAATGCTAGTAAGAAAATTTCATGAACCAAAGCTGTCGGTGCCGGTTGATATCGTTAGATAGGAATCGTTAAACCACATCGGAGGCCTTTGGGTGGCATAAAAACTTCCGACACAGACAAAGATTCCAAGTGACTTTCACATTCGGTAGTAGACAATTGATTCATTTACGATCGACAAACTAATTCCCCTTCCTCCTTGGTCCTGCTTCCATTTCCCCTATCACCCTCTCCGCTTCACTTGTCCAGATTCACGTCTAATGACATCGTTAGCCGCTAATTACTCCAATAACCAACAAGTTATATGACAACTGGTGTCGCCGGTGAAAACGTGTTGAAGTGTTGTTCATTATCTGCGTGTCTGCCACCGTTGCTGGACCGCTTTCTATGTGATTGCTTACAAATTGGACAGACTGATGGTTGGTGGTGAATGGGTGCTTGTTGCAACGCGAGAGAATAGCGAGTTTGTGGTAAAATATTTAGATGATAGGTTCAGTGTAATTATGCCAATGTTGCCACAAGAACACCTTTTCCTCAAAAGTCTTATCGAAGGAAAACAGACGATCCAAATAAACAGCATCGAGGGACAGAGTAAAGAAGTCCTCATAGCTTCGTGGCTTGTGTCTAACATAAGTGCTTATTATAGCTAAGCGACATCGGGCTTAATCGGAAGTGGAAGAGTCACCGCTAACGGCATAACTTCATGAGCGTTTCCATCCTTCGGAGGGCAACTGCTGGTTTAGTTTCTTAACGTCAGATTGCTGTCGTTATGCCATTTCGGAGGCCTTTGGGCAACGTAAATACTTTCAAGACCTTCCTTCCTTCTTCCTTCCAATCCGGACTGGAGCACTGTGGTGTATACCCAAGGCTTCCTCTTTCAGAAGGGAGACCCTCGAGTGTGTCATTTATGAGTTAAAATAGGAAGAACGATGTTTGACTTCTGATTCAAAACAGGAGTGTCCAGTCTTGCGGTCTGTATACTGAATCACTAAAGTACATATTGATCAAAGACCATGTTTTACATTATCTAGCGCACCCAGTATGCGTCGCTCCTTATCTGGACTGTTCGTGTACACAGGAAATGCTACAGGCTATTTGAACAGTGCGACATACTGGCATACTTCGGAATTCGTAATGATGAAATTCCAAATGTAGGTAGTTGACAAAAAGTTGACGAACTATCTAGAACTACCCATCCTGAACCATCTGTTTCACTCTCTTCCCTGTGATCAATAAGCGTAAAACAGGTAGCGTGACCATGTCTGTGCCATTTGTAAATACATGATTTTAGGATAAGGATTTAGGGCTCGTTTGTTTCTTAGGATATTTTAATACGAAACGTTATTGGGGTCTTTTAGGATGGGTACGGTTTTAACCTTAATTATCTTAATCATGTTTGTTTATATTAATATACACTAATTTTATATTTTCTTTTGTTACAGATGATAGATCGCTGTCCCAAGCACGCACGCACTCCGAACACGAATTCGCAAATATTCCATCGGGCGACACAAACTTTAATATTTACCCACCCAATACCCTTACAAACGTAGATTTAAGCCCCGCTAATACTCAAAATGTCACGCACACGTTTAGATCCAATGAATCATCGGCCACCAACGTGTCAAAGGCATCAGCCAAGACGGATGACGATTTTGATGTTAACGAGTACATTGCTAGGTTACAAGGCACTCGATACGTTAGCGCTCCCATAAACAGTGTATTGAAAGAAGATCAAAATGCTAACTTGCAAAGCTCCGAGGAGAACCTGGAAGAGATAAATTTAAATGAAGATAAGGTCCAAAGTCAGGATTACCAACAGAGTATAACGGCTGATATTGCGCAAAATTTCTCTCAGCTACCGACGGTGCTACCGCAGATGGCTAGTGTTGTTTTCAATTCGTTTTCCAATATGTTGAGCATGAAAAGCCGGGAACAGACCCCTGATGATGGAGGTTACAAGCCGCCTGAACCGACAGTTCCAACTATGGCTGTTCCAGATATCGTGAAAGACATCGCCCCGCCGCCGCTGAAGGAACCCCCAAGTGTTGGTAAGGATAACTTTTTTAAATTGTTTGCTTTCCTTATGAGGTATTCGTATAGGTTTAGAGAAGCTGTAACAAAAATTGGTATATGAATTTAAATAGGTGCAACTGCAAAAACGTGCTATTATGTAACAGTTGCCAGCCTGACCGACTCGCTACATCAGAGCGAGATAAGTTCTCATATTCATAGTTTTCTTAATAAGTATACAACTGACATTAGTAATGCAAAACTATGATCTTACGTGACCTTACGCCACGGGTCAAAGGTTACACACACACACCGTGGGATCTAAGAAATACTCGTACATTTGTGGTATTACCGAAATTGCTGTCGTACGCACTTGTAATTTGAACTTCGATATTAGTAATACTTTAGTGGCTTTAGGGGCTGGCTTGTGAATGAGATGCGATGTAACATATTGGTTAACACAATTTTTTTCTTGGTTCACCTTTCTGAGAGTTTTTTTGGCAGGCAGATATTTGACACAGTAGATTTTTTTATGCATTTATTTTTCTTACTAAAGTGTTTATACAATTGCCTTTCTCGGGTTTTCACGTATTTTGCTATGGATTTCATCAATATTCATTCATCGTTTGGCTAATATATCGCGGCGTACGACAACTCGGTGGAACGTTTATACATCCTCGTTGCTGAGACGTCTGTTCTCGCAATATATGTTAATGACGTTACTAGTTGCAATTAGAAGCGCTGAGGGCTTCATGCAGATAGTTCTAAAAAGGGCAAAGTTACACGATACTAGATAGTGTCACGCATACTAATGTCTGATTGGTTGATGGCACTCGTTGGCGCTGACACTTAGGGTTGTATGCGGTATATGTTTGAGAAATTAATCTCTTCAGCTAGTAGAAACTATTATACCAAGTTCAGCTTAGCCAAAATTGCATATCTTCTAAAGCCGATTTTGCACAATCGACTCTTGAAATTGCGTTTTCAGGCTTGGTCTATTAATACGGATTTAGATGTGGTAAAAGACAGACAACAGTAGCACGTATATGTGTCAATAAATGACTTGAATGACTTTGGTTACAACACTACAGTATACATAATATACAAAAATGTACACAAGGTACAACAATAAGGTATAACTTTGATGTATATGTTGAGAGAAATGAATAATATTTTTTCGAAATTACATTTTTAAAACACATAAAATAGGGTCGTTTATTTTTGAATTTTCGATCGGACTAGCGCACGTCGCGAATGATACGATCCACCGACCGTTATGCAGCTTGCAACTGAAAATATCAATCGAATGTAGCGCAACTTTATACTCTTCAGTGTTTCCCTATAAGTTGGAGTGTAGTCAAGTTATAATGTGCGCAGACCCTAAGAGTTGCATACAAGCTTACAGTGGCGCAGCCCCGTAACACAAATTAAATCGAAGGCGATCAGCCTTTGCAGATGTCGTTGCTTGCGTATGTCGCATACGCATCTCAAATTACATGTGGTAATCTGATGTATCTATATCCTACTGGTATTATACATGTGAAAGTTTGTTGAGATGTTTAGATTTTTGCAAGAAATAAAGTGTTTATTCGTGGTCTGGTCACTTCAAATATTTTCAGTCCGGCCCTTTCCTAAGAAGAGCTTGGTTTGTCTTCCCTTCGTACCCTTACCGTTGAACGGATGAAAAAAAACTTGTGCACACATAGGCACATTATCATCCATTCATCAGTCTTTAGATAACCACTGTTGGATGTACGCCTCTCCTAATTTGCGTCACGCTAAGCTGGCCCTGATTCTTTTGAATCCAGGAATATAATAGTTTGGGATAGCACAGGCTACTTTTTATCAACACTTGACACGGGCCAAGCCGTGTGCAGAAACTAGTGTGAAATAATTGAACTGCCCAACTCAAAAAGTCTTGTGATGCCGTCCAACATTGGTCCAATCAAAAGATAAAAAGGACTACAGTCCTAGTTACAACATCCTCCAGGATGTGTTTAGGATTGCCTTACGTAGTTAAAAGTGAAGTTAATAAAAGTTTGGTATAAAACAAAATTATATTTCTTCATCGTACTGTGTGTAAAATTATGATACATTTTCTATAGGAGTCACACTGAGGCAAAAGTTTTCTTGTTTCCTTATCAAATGCCAGTTTCGAGCAAGATCTGTTTGGATTCCTTAGACATTTCAGAAACTATATAGTTTCGCGATGTCCGTCCGTCTCTAAAGTTGTATTTAAACATATTTAATAAGATGTTGTCTTGATTTATTTTCTAGGATCTAGTCTACTGGTAAAATAGGGTTGATTTTTTTTTGTATTCACTGTTGCAAAATAGCGAAAGAAGTGTAGCGTTAGCATATGATTTATTTTTCATATAATATTTAAGATGTGTAGTGTCTGTGAGTATACATATAATAATGTATCGGTCAGTGTTATGAACCTTGGCCTTTTCTTCAGAAAATTTAACCTGTTAATAATACTATAACTCAAATTTCATAATTAACTGACCAATGATCAAACCGGACGTATTGATGATGACTACAGTATTGCAGCTATCTTTGGCGCTATACACTTACCAACATAGTCACAAAGACGTGGTTTTATTTGATGGAATAGCACCTTTGTACCACTAATCAATGATTACAGTTTGCTATGTTGCCTCACAAATATAGCGCTCTACTTTGTAGTAATCACCAGGTGGTTATATTTACATTAATTACGATAATATCTTGTTCCAGGTGCGGCAAACTATCGCATAACGACCAGGAAGAAAGTGTACGCTCAAATACCAGGTTTGAGTAGCGGTGAAACACTTCAGAACATTCCGACATACAGCCAGCCAATCAGTCAACCTCAATACTTTATACCCGATGCTAATCCAATATCACAAACCGGTGGCTTCGGTGTAACTGTTGATAAAAAGCATATAGAAACTAAAACATCATTCGATGTAACTGATTTCAACGCACCAATTAATGCGAGAAACGTTAACAATGATAAAATTAACACATATGAAATATTTACTCCTACAGAAGCAGCAAATGCGGTTAAGGAAACAAATGTGTCCGAGGATTTGGTCATCAATTCAGCAAAAGCTTTTGACATGGAGCCCGATCAAGGAAATTGTTTACATTCACAATTTATTCCATCTATTGAACTTTCGCAAAAACCTGTGCAAGATGCTTTAGCACCCCCTGTGAATATAACACAAGGGCCTGGTAATACTGTCATACCTCCACCGCCTATGTTCACTAATCATTCGAAAAAAGGCAACCAAGTTCCGGTTGGAAAATCCGTCTTACCGCCATCTGTAGCTAGACGAATTTCGGCAAATCAACCTATAATAAAAAATCAAACTCCAATTATGGTTCCACAATATCAAAATATTTTTGTACCATTGAGTCAGTGTGATTCATCAGACTTATTTTCAAACACAGTTGAGACTCTCCCACCTCGCGCTATGATGTTTCAACCTGAAATGAGATCGCCTGATGCCAGTGTACCAGCAGCTCCAATAAATGTTCCATCCAAAAATATCTCAGATTCTTCAATATCAAATGTGTCACTCGGTGTATCTCAAGAGGAATTGAAAGCTGCAGCTGCTAAAAAGGCTAATATTGCTTCTATAGGTCCTATTTCAGCCATTCCTCCATCTGCGAGAGACTCCTCAGCTGTCATTTCGTCACCTCTAATGCCATCATTCGAGCAATCACCGAATTCAACAATTCTTCCGCCACCTATCAATACATCAATGCCAGTGCAACAAACAGGAAGAGATATAGAAAATGCAACTTCACCATTTTTTAATATTACGTCTCAAAAAAATTCGACTATACCTGATATACCTCAAACGTTGCATTCCATAATTCAAAAACCACCGACCACAACGGCTAGTAATTTAAATACAGCTCAAGATGATGTGACACCTTCTTTGCTCTTTTCGCCTGGATCGGATCAAAGTCAATCGATCAATACGGGAGCGACTCAACAAACCTCTTTTTTTAATCCAAATGATGTCCCTTCGACATTAACTAAGTCTGCACCTGAACCCCCAAAAGCATCTGGGAATATGAATTTTAGAATGACCAAAAAGAAACCTAGTTATTATTCAGGGCCTATAGAAGGTGTTGGAAGTATCAGTAATAACATCAAACCTGTAATCCAAGATGTGCAGTCGACATCTTTTCAAGGTTCCTTTTTCACTCCGCAAGAACCAGTACAATTTTCTCAAAGTTCACCGTTTTATAACGCGGAAGTTAAAGAATTAGGATACACGCCTTATGCTGACTCCGCAATGCAACAATCTACACCATTGATTAATAGTTATAATTCTACAGTAACTGCACAACAAGAACCAACTCAAAATTATAACACTATATTTGACTTAAGTAGAGCCACGACTGATGCATTTGAACCGCCGCAGCATGAAACTTCAGGATTTGGAATCATCGGTTCATTGAAATCTAAACTAAGCTCAATCGATATTGGAAAAATTCAGAATTCGGTTACTACATTTTTCGACCCTTCGTACAATTATACTAAAGCCAGTTCATCGAATACAAAAGAAATTCTTGATTATGAACCGTACTATATGAGATCCCAATCGAATCAATCTTTACAACAAGTTCAAGATCAGACTGCATGTTTAGATATGCATGCTGTCCTTAACTCAGATGCAGCGTATCAACAAAGCAACACTAATATTGATTATGAATCATACACGTATCAAAGCCATGTTATTAAGGAGAACCAAGTAGAACAAGAAACTTCTCCTAGTAACTTCACTAATGATAAACCGAATGAAGTAAATCCAATAATTGTCGAATATTTTAAATCAAAAGGCCTACCTTTACCAGATTTTAGTCCTGATGCATTAAATGCGCTATCATTCGCTGAGAGAAGTGCTCTGATTGAAGCAGTAGCTAACGCTTTAGATCCTACTTCTACACTTGTTACCGAAAAGGACAATACAAATAAAAGTCTAGAACAAGAGAAAAGTCCTGGTTTTATGTTTAGCTTTGCACCCGAGGATGCGTCATCGGATACCGCCGAAAGTCATATGATATATCCAAAAGTTGTTACATCCAAACCTTTAGATGAGGAACAACAACGAAAATTATATGAAGAATTAATGAACCGGCCTGCTGATTTATTTGATACTGATGTATGTGTTATTGAACCAGCAGATTGTGATTCTCCACCTAATGTACCACAACGTAGTAACATTTCCGTACCAGTAACTGATTATCAAACAGGCAATGATGATGTGGCTCAATATTTTTTTAACATCGGTGCCATGCCTTTTTATGATAAATTACTAAATTACAATACTCCTTCAGAAAATACTGCCAACGATTCCACATCAGATTCCACAAAAGTATGTAAACTACGTGACAGTAAAAATGAATCATTAAATCAGTCAAAAAATATGAATGCACAAAAGAAGAGCAATGTCAGAAATTGGATCAATGATCTAGGAACTTACATGGTTCTGCCAAATCAAGAAGAAACTGATTTAATTGAAACTGACATAATAGAACAAGAAATAAATAAAGTGACAAAAAAGATGATCGAAAACATAACAGCACCTATACAACTATCTAATCCTGTTGAAGTTCCGCTTACTGAGTCTAATGTGATTGATGGAAATCATCCTGAATTTAGTTCTAAACAATTTGCTGAGATTATACAGAAGACTGAAGAAACGATAGACACAAGTCAGGTACAACCTGCAACCGACATTTTGCAGGATGCTGGAGTAAGTAATACAATCTTGACAGGTTATGGTTGGTGTACCGACGATGCTACAGCAACATCAACTGCCCTAAAAGACCATAGCTATATAGATCCCAACGCAATAGGCTTTTTACAAAATACATCTGTATTTTTTGATAACATTTTAACTAATGCAAGTGATGAGTTAAAAGCTGAATGCCAAGTTTCTCTTGATGAGCATGTACTTCCTAGACAAATTAGTGTACCCAGCGCTCCGCCTATTGAAGATGATTCTAAATCTGATGAAGGTGTTTTAGATGTTCAGTTAATTGAACAAGATGCAAAAAATTGTATGTTTGGTCATGATTTTATAATAGAACCAGAAACCGATGATGGTAAAATAAAAGAACTTGAGAAGACATCTGATGAGCATACCGAAGAAATTGACTCATTTACAAATAGAGTTGAAAAGTATAAAAAATTAGAAGAAACCGTTATTGAAGATGAACGAAACGAGGAGGTTACAGAAAATCATGTCAACAAACCTTACCCTTCTTATTTTGATACAGGCAATTTTGCTGCTGATAATCACTACAAGAATTCATCCCAACCAAATTTTGTTCCTTACTGGTCACACAATGCACCATTGCGAATTCCACCAGGATTTGAGCAGGAATATTATAGAAAATTAAATTTATCTAATCGACCAACTGAGGAAAGTGACAATGAACCAAATGTGGCAATTTCAAGAACGCTTAAAAGGAATAAATTGGAAAATCAAAAGCATGAAAATGAACCCACAATTCCTGAAACTTCAACACAAACACGTAGTTCATATACTGTAACCGTCTCTGAAGCGAATATACAAAACAATGATAAGTTTGAGTCATCTAGCGACAAAATTGAAGAATTGGTTCAAAAATTTATCAATAGGGAACCTAAACCGAAACCACATACAACACATTTTGCGAGTGATTTTGAAATCGCGGGACAGCTAGCCAATATTTATGGAATGAGTGAGGAACGAATGGCAGAATTATTTGGTGACCTTATTATAGAGCAAACTAATTCTCCAGTCAAAGTTAGACAGTCACAAGAAGAAACCATAGAAGCTATTGTGCGGCACCTTCGTTACTCACCAATTGATGGCAATGAAAATACTGACCGATTCCCAAATAATGATTCAAGCAAAGATGCATCAACATCCAATGCACAGGTTTCTGATAACTCTTGTAATGTTGACAGCAATATGAACAAAGAACTAAAAACAGAATCATTAAATATGCAACATTCTTCCGAACCTATAGAAGAAAATAAAATAGTATCAAGTATACACAATAATCTCTCAACTTCAAGTACTGATGACAAAAATTCAGAAAATATTATGCAATATTATGGACCATCAACTTCTAATCAAGGTACATGCAACATTCCAGATGTTGTCAATGCTATGCAAGTTACAAATACCACGCAGTCAAACATTGAATCAGTAACTTCAAGTATGGACGTTCACGATCAAAGGGCATTAACGGAACCCAGAATTAGTAATTCCACTGTCACAGGAATTGAGCCCAAAAATCTTAAATGTGGAGACTGTATGGAAACAACAATTAATAATTCAAGTTCTTTGCCAGATCCAGTTAATTTCTTTTCTTCCGAACCAAATATTTCTGTTGTTTTGTCTAACAATGAGATTGATGATGAAGAACGGAATGGTTTCAATAGGCTTTCCAGCTATTTTGCGACACCAGCAACAAAAGACGATCACTCCAAGTCTTTTTTTGAGTTAAGCCAGTCTCAAAACCATTATAAGCAAAACCAACCTATACAAATTACTCAATCTAATCACCAACCTAATAATATACTTAGTACAGGACCAAGTAACATAGAAGTAGCTAATAATAATACAAATGTGACGCCCACGATACAGAACCTTCCGTTAAGCGAATATTTTTCTAACATGAATTTAGTACGTGAATTAGCATCTACAAAAAATTTCACCCCGCCAAATGTAGTAACAACCGCAAATTATTTTACGGTTCATTACGATTTTGACGATGGAAATAATTTGATAGGAGAACCCGGTAACGTAAATATCACCGATAAATCTACGTCGATAGTAACAAACAAAATTAATGATATACCCAAAGAATCAAATGAATTAGGAGAACTGGGTGAAAGTGATGTTAATGATTACATGGATTTAATAAATCATTGTAAATATTGCTGTGACATGACTGCAGGTAAAATTACTAAAGTTGATATCAATAACGTCGGTTTCAACAATAAATATAAACACGTAATGGATAATAATACAGATACGAATAAAAATAGTGATAATACAATGGAACTTAGTAAGGAAATTAGGAAAAAATCTGGACTTTCTGTCAATTTTGATACCAGTAACCTTCAAGAAGAACCCAATGAAGCAGTGTCAATGATGACTGAGGTACTTAGATATATTTAAAATTTGAATAAAATATATCGCTATCGGTTTATATATTATGTAGTCTTATCTATCATGATTTATAAGTTATTTCTATATGTAGATAATCATTAAATTATTGAATATTTAAAATAATTACATTCTTTTTTAATTCTTTTATTTTTCAAAATCTTCTTCTGGACTTGTTACACACCTATTTCTGTTTTTACGACGAGCTATTTTCTTTGTATTATATCTTTGTTCTATATTGAATACTGTTATAAAAAAATATTAGTTATTTTATCATTTACGCAATAACTTTCTATGTATTTTAGTCTTCATTTTAATCCTTCCACGATATTTCGCTTTATTTGATTAATAATATAACATAACAAAGTGACTGTAAGAAATGATAGACTGATAACATTAGGGCTTATAACTACTTGAATTTTCATAATGTTTATAAGACCTATAACACTTTTCAGAATCGCGGTACGTCAGAGTATTCCCCCGTCAAATATCACTGGTTTTATCGTGTTGACTTTGAAGGGAAGTCGGTATGGCGAGGTTTCTCGAAGATCGACTCTGGTGCTTTGGAGAGTGCTTTCAATAGTCGTGAGTATATTATTATCAATGTCATAAAAGTGATGATAATTACAATATATATTTGTCTTCTTCCTTGGTCCAGAGTTCTTTCCTACTTTTCTTTTTATATCGAAATACTAGGTAAAGTAAATACTTGGTAAACAGTCTATGTTGCCCATGAACATCAGTACGAAGAAAAGCATTACTGGTGAAGGTGAAGTAAAAATTACTGGCTAAAGCCCCCAGCTGGAGCAAGACTTTTTTTCGGCTGAGTTAAGCAAGGTGGTTGCTATGCAGGACCCACGTTGCATACACGTTAAGCCCTTCCACCAAGCAGCTAACTTATGTCGCCCTTTACACGTGATCTGCTTGAATGGGATTTGGGTATTATATTCCAGCTTACTTACCAGCGCAAATCAATAGTTAATAATTTCGTGTTCTTGCAACCGTTATATAGCATGCAGGTGGGAGATGCAAGGCAACCTAAACTGAACTTACACATAATGTAATAAAAACCTACATTTCGATAAAATTCGAGACAAAAGTAGCGTGAGAATTGTGTGGGATCCCAAAATTATTTGCGTTGCGATGCATTTCACGGCACATGGCCGTATTTGAAATATCCATGACAACTGACAAGCTTGAGAATTGAATAATGAGTTTTGAGCCTTAATCGTAATATGATATTTACAGCGGACTTGGACGAGAACACGTTGGTTGCGACCGACGGTGGTCGTTTTGACGTGAATGTAGTCGGGAGACTCAGGAGTGCGGTATACTGGGAGGACAAGCCCACCAACGTTATACGGTAAAAAGCTATTGTATGTCAAAGAATTTATGAAAATTTTATTTTTAATTTGATTTTAAAATATCGATAAACGAAATTCGCCATGACTTGAGAAGTCAACGATTTATATATAAATATTTATATTACAGATGTAGCTGGTTTTATAAAGGCACCACTGACGCTAGATATGTTCCATATACGGAACCTGTGGCGGAGAAGTTAGAGGTATGTTGTCTGTTTGTTTTATTATCGTGTATTTATTTATACTATATTTTAGTAACATATTTATCAATCACCTGCGCGGTAACGAGTTGTTTTTTATTTTTAAGTGACACGGGTGCGCTTTTTATAAGACACACAGAACTTTTATCCTTAGAAAATGTGAATTAATGCTGAAGTCTATCAAGTCCTATAAATTAC
>DWJZ01005140.1:0-14429 GCA_018249125.1 Asbolis capucinus | reverse complement strand
CAAAACATTACATTGCTGGTCAATTGTCGCGGAAATTTAAAAATGTTTACCTTCCTGGAAATAACAAGCAAGACGTTACGTGCTTTTCAAGGTACGAAACCGTTTAATTTTTTTTTGCCACTAACGGTCACCCGAACTCGTTATGACCACACTCCTTGCTAAACTTGATCCATCACGGTTGAAAATGGCCGCCTGGCTACTATATTCTATACTTAGACATAAAAGAAATAAGTCTTACGAGACACGGTATCTGACCGATACTAGAAGATAATGTGCTGCGGGCCTACAACTTGTAACAACGACAGTTATCGAGCCTTGCCAACTACTTCGGCATTGTTAGCTTATTTTACTACAATTTATGTGTAAGGACTTAAATGTTTGTAATACAATATAACAGAATTATATTGAGTGATTTATTGCGTCTAAGAATCGAAAGTTGCGTCGTAAATTCGAAAAATCCTGATACGATGACAAGTTGAAATGATTTATTGCAAAAGAAATATCTTTGCTCAGCGAAAATAAAGAGTTGACACTGCAGATTTGAATGAGCTTTTGAATAATTGAGTTTAAATTTTCAAGGTTTTAAAATTTATCCGATATTTCTGAATGGGATGAATATAGTGTATATTTGGTTATACCAGTTTATAAAAGTCCTTATTGGTATAAAATTTAACGGTATTATTTGTCGACCAGAGTACTTCATTTAATGTGTTACCTAAATTAGTTCACTATTTCAAATTCTTCATACCTCTTTATCTTACCAAATAAGATGTAAAAGTGAGCAATTTTTTCATTTAATTTTTTTTTAAATTTTTAAAATAAAATATGGTATGTTCGAACTTATTATATCATAATAGTTTTCCTTCAAATACTTATAAACCAAACTATATGTTAAAAAGCAACTCATAAAGAACAATATCAAGTAACAAATAATTCATTATTCTTAATAATTCAATTGAACTTTTCTGAAATGTCGCTGAGGGATTAGTATAAAATTTCTTGGGATTTATCAACTTCCGTTTCAAATAACAAGCGTATGGTATAATTTTTATGACAAGCGTAAATGCTGGTTCACATATGACTCACTCTAAACTAGATCGGTAGCTTTATATCAGCAATCATCTGTTTTAAGCTTATTATATTTTGAGTGTTCCGAGAAATATGTTTGCATAAAACCACAAGTGTCTAAGTAATTTTGAGATTGAGATCTGCTGATATGAGTTGAATACGTGGTAAAGGTGACAGTCTTACAATTAAAGGTCGACGAGAAACGAATCTGATGATGAATAAGTTCTCCGAAATGTCTTAATCCTTTACCCGTTGCAGTAAAAGTCATATAGTTCTCAAGTCTAAATATAAAAAAATATATTAAAATATCCCTAAAAATCCCTATTAAGAACTTAAATGAAAAACTGATTTTTTAAGTGTTAGAAAAATTTCAAAATATAATTTGACTAGGGTCCGTCCGCGGCTTCGCTCGCTTGGTATGTTCATAATAAGTACTCTGTATTTTAATCCAGGGCAAAATCTATCACTACTAAATTATATTCAGATTCGTTCAGTACTTTTTTATCTAGATTAATATAATGCTCGACCTACACCTGTTGCTAAATTGTCATAATGTCTAAGATGTTGGCGCACTAAATTCGAAAATGCGTATTCTCACTTGTGTTTGTTTATTTTCAGTTTTTACAAATTCAAGGTCTCAAAAATATCATTTATTTCATGTAGGTGTTATCAATCCACTTATGAACGTCATTTTTTTGGAATCTATTACCGTTTCGGAAAGGTGCCATAATAAAAAGGAAAAGAAACGGCGAAAGAAACTCCTAGGCACATATTTTGAAAACAATGCCAAATTACTAGTAATTAAAAAATATTTAGAATCAAGCTTAAATGGAACCGATTGCAGATTTCAATTACGTCCAGGCATCCTTGTCATTAATATATTCATTGACACTATAATACCCATTATTTACTAATCTACATGAAGGAGAAACAAAAATCCATCGATCACATCGCATTTATATTATTACTAGGACGAATTGTAGCTATTTACTCGATAAAATTTCATTCACAAACTACTATTATCTAAATCATAAGACTGCTCTCTTATCAAGCCTTCAAATAAGACAAGTGTCTTATTTTAAAGTAATAATTTCAACGAATCCGTTTTAACACCGCATTAAAGTTTACTTGAATTTAATTGTCTTCATTAAAATTCGTAATTACACTCAGAATCCAAAGTTATTATTTCATCAACCGGTCTGTTAGGTGTGAGATTATTATCAAATGGTGTACAACATTTTAAAGGTCATTTGATTGCAGTATTTTTGTCTTTGTAATGTAAAATGACATGTGATTTCCTCGAGTGTACTTTTGATAAAAAAAAAAAATATAGCTTCACTGTGAGAGCCAAGTGTTTCACTATGCAGTATCGAATGCGGGTAGATAGTAAAAAGGTTTTTTTGTTACTATTTAGTGTACTCGTATGATTATTGTAAACAATATGATTATAATAAACAAACTTTGTTCTTATATATGTTATCTCGGAATTTTTTACTAGGTCTACTGATTTAGATTGTATTCTTAAAGCTGCTGCTCTTCATGTCTTATCCAAATTTGAGCGACATCTGTCGAGTAGGTTTGAGTCAACATTAATAATGCGTATTTTATTGACTTGGACGTTTGACTACGTTTATTATATTCTCGTTATGTTACTTGTCAATGTCTTTAGAAGTTGTTATTTAATGATAAAAATATTATATGTTATTATAGATTTTTTAATAAATAAAATATTGTCATGAGGACAAGTTTCGTATGTCACTTGTTCCATTCTAATAGAACCTTGTACAATACATACACCTGATAGAGGGCATTTTGTAATACTTGTATTTATTAGAGGCAACATTTTTACTGTCACAAATTGATTACTGTTTTTATCTCGACATACAATAAACTATTGGAAATATTTTTTATTTTGATTTTAATCTTGACTTAGTCGTACCTTATCATCTTATAAAACTTACCATTCACTTTTCTGCACGGCATTTAGTCTTACCACATTTAGAAGGCTAAAATGTTTTGTTATACAATGTATATACATTGTATAATATTACAGTCTAGCACTTATGGGCCGAAAGTTCTCAAAAACTGCATTATGCGGTATGAAATAAGTAGAAGAATGCAGACAGTTTATTTGAAATTGTGGTTTCGGTTATGCGCCATGCTTTTATGTTGAAGTAAGCTAAACTGCCACATTTCCATGTCAAATTCCAACTTATTATTCAGTATTGTTTAATGTTGTGTCTTAATTTTAATATTTTTTCTTCTCCATTCAATTTTAATACCGCCATCGTGGATATTCGTCCCGAATGCTGACTGATTTTCTTTTAGCAAGCTTTTAGCAGAAAGATGAACTTGATTCGTAAACATTTTTTACGCTACAAAAAAAATGAATAAACACATTTCAGCTTATCAAAATCCTTATAATTTTAAAATGCTGTTTAAGGTCGAAGAGAATTATGTTAATAATTTCAAATTATATTTTCACTCTTCTAGACTTAAAGGTCTATTTCAACTGGTGTATTTCAGATAAAGTTCATAAAAAATACGTAAATTTCGAATACCGCCAATCGATTATATTCTCAAATAATTAACATTCCATGAATCGTTCAAAGCCACAAAAATGAATAGCAAATTGACAATGATGACAAGCATATATTCTGGCTACCGGAAATCAGTTTCTGATAACTATACCGTTATATATTTGATACAATGGCATTCGTAATAGTTACGCAATGCGATCTTGATATCGAGAAACAAATAGACCGAAAGAGATACTACAATTGCGAGATTATATCTGTCACAGGCAAGTTTCTGGTCGGTAATTAGTGAGTGGACCGCAATCTGTTATCATAAAGATCGAACGGGCCTTGGATTATTATTGGCTCATTAAAATAATATAAGCCATTGCTTGTGCTGTTAGAAAGGAAGGTCATAAGATTTGTTTGGTATAAGTTAGGGCAAGTAATGTATTTTTAGTTATTGTGATTTTATTTAAGGAACTACACAATTATAAGGGCAATCACTTTATAAAACCGACTTTAAATTACATCACATATTGCATCACCAAGTAATAAAATTAGACTTTTTACACTACTCGTTAGATGTCACACACATTTAAATGTGGTCTCATTGACATACACCAATTTTTAAATTCAAAAGAAGTGTCAAAATAGTTACATCTATACTAATAATAAAACTGTAACAGGGCTATTCTATACATTAAATATTTTTTGAAAATTTTAATGCAGGGAGGTCTTGTTATCAGTATAGAGACCAAATTTTTTTTTTGGATTTATCGTCTGACTGTTTGATCGAGCTTAACGCAAAAACCACTTAGCAGATTTAGGTGAAACTTGGCATAATCAAAGTTTAAAACCCAAGACTGGTTATAGGATAGGTTTTATCCCAGAAAATTACTTTATTCCCTCAGGATAAAATTACTATTACCTCAAATTACTGTGGCAGCTCCGAAACGAATAGACCAATTATTATGAAATTTATTATTTTTTTCAGCTTATAAAAGGACAACGGATATAGGATACTTTTTATTAAAGAAAACTTCTTTGTTTCCATACAATAATAGTTAAAATTTTGTATGGCAATTCTGAAACCACTGGACCACTTTTGATACAATTGTGCATGTTTGTAACTTATATAACGATAGTGATTATTGGATAGTTGTTATTCTACTTCAGTTTCTGTCCATTAAAAAATTATGTGTTAAAAACATGAAAATAGAATTGAATTGAGCACTTTGCTTTTTTGAAGTCGCTTAAAAAGAAAAGATTCTATAATCTTAAAGATTATATACATGTACACACTATTTAATTACTTTGACTTCAAAATTTTATCTACGTTGTTTTCAGTTACAAATAGAAAAACTTCAAGTAAATCGAAAAGCAAGCCAGGCATAAGCAATTTATCAAGTATTTTAAGATTGAAAATATTTGACATTTTGGAACTGCTTTTTTTATAAATGGAAAGTTACAAATCTAAATAAAATCCGTGGAAGAATCACCAATCAAAAATTAAGTAAAATAATGGTAATTTTACTTCCTAATATTAAAATAAATAAATAATAAATATCTTTGGACAACTCACACACGGCCATCGGATCCCAAACTAAGCGTTAGCTTGTACTATGGAGATCAGTCAACTGATAAACATTCCTATATATTTTTAAATACTTATATAGAAATGTACACCCAGACATACAGAACAAATATTCCTGCTCATCATAGAAATGTTTCACCTGGATGAGAATCGAACCCACGACCTTCGGTGTAGCAGTCAGGTTTATTAACCACTAGACCAACCGGCCTGTCAACTACATCGCTAATCGCTACATCTTGTTATTTAAGGCACATCGTTTGTATATGATCCAGAAGCAGAAAGTGCGCGACATAGCCTGAGAACTGGAGCGAATGTCTTGGAACTTCAATGACAAACTATTGGCTATTCAGTATTATAAGTAAAGAGATTTTTTCAACTTTCAACAGACGTGCCACATTATGATAATTGTTAACCAAAAGGCCTTCACGAAAACATAAAATATCAATAAAAATAGTATGTAATACTCGCAACTTTACAACATTATCATTCAAAGTCAATCGGTGTACACAGTAATAATAACCAGTCACTGTCTGTACATCTCTTTGTGTATTTAGGAGAAAAAATTTTAATGAGTTATTTATAAAAAATTATAATATAAATAAGAGGAATATGTGGATGTGTTGTATTAGAACCGGGACCACATCTTTTCTTCAGGATTCTAGTGACTTCCGACACATGGAATTGCTCATAAATTTTTTGCTATACGGTCACCAATCCTCTTCTGACCGCGTTCGATGATGCCTAACTTGGCCTTTTAGATAAGTTCAGCTTTAACCAAAGTTCGACATAAATCAGCGCGTTTTGAGCGTTTATCGCTGTTACATACAGTAATCTGTACTCATAGATTTCTCCTTATACCTGAAGATATATAGAGCATGATTAACCCCATAACTCCAGTGCGAATTGATAAAGTTATAACCTAAGAATAATATCATTAAAACTTCAGATGGTTTTATTAAAACCATATTCATTTGAGGCACCATTTCCATAAATCATACTAAATCCGTAGTTGCACCAACATTATTGAAATTGAATTCATTATTGAGCAGCATCACACGAAAGGTTCGAGGTTCAATTCAATGATAATTCCATGCAAGAATACCAATAGTAATAGTGGTATTATGATAATCGTGTCACGTGGAATATCAGAAGATAAACCAGGTCCTTAATAAAGATATCGGTATAACTTATTCATTCATGTTAAATACATTAGAAATATGTGTGGTCGATTTATATTCATACATCAGACTAAAAAAGTTTTCTTGTGTGTTGTATCGAGCGTATGATTCATCTTTAAGTTCATTACTGGCGTCGATGAAAATCAGAGACTCCCAGAATGTCGCCAACTAGTTGTCGCCTAAGAAGTGAATTACCAGTTTTTTAAAGTTCTGGCTAACCGATAGGTGAATATCCAAACCTTTCATCTTAGTCGCCTTATAACTTACTTGTATATTATTTATTTATATAGCAAGTACACCGACGAATACACGCCGCCACACACCCACAGACACACAAATATTACCGATTGGTATTATAAGTTTTTACCTATTTTAGATTAAAAATGTAAATCCACAATCCACGCGTTGTGTTCGATTTCTAAGTGTCATGTACGTATTTTTTTATATTAAGTTGTCGATTTTATTGTAAATAAAAATAAGTATGAACTTTAAATAGTATCAAAAACACATTGTAGATAAGCTTATCGTGTAAAGTTTAAATCGCTACAAAAGCTCAAAGTTACTTACGTTAAAATGGCATTCAAAGTTTTGTCACAAATCTTAAAAGCTTCAACAAGTAAATAGCGAATAACTTGCTGTTATACATTAGCATGGTATTAACCAACAAGTCTCGTAAGTCAAATTACTTAGTCAATTAATTAATGAGAACTGAAACTTCAATTCATTTCCATTTAGTGTTTAAAACCTAGACTTTTAAGTTTAAAATAAGAACAGATATTTTGTAGACTTTAAGTATTTAAGGTCATTGTTGTATTGTTAGCGATTATATAATTGCCAGTGTTAATTAAATTAACAGTGAGATTTTGTTTAATGTAAGTAGATAGGTTCGAAATAAAGAAAATTTAAAGATCTTATTATGTTGTCAAAATATAGGACAAAAATTGCTTATTTTTTGGAATATATTTATATATTATCAATTAAAATATGAATTTTCTTTAATGAAAAATACAAGGTATGTTCTCAGAAATTAGTTTGATTTACGAATCTGTGTCAAATTCAATATCATCTAAACAAAAATTACTAGTAAACTTTGGCAACACTAGGCAGAGTTATTTTTAAAACTAAAACAGAAGTATCAAATTAAGTGAGCTTTCCATTTGTCATCTATTATCGTAAGAAAAAACTAATTTTAAAAATCACAGCTTCAACTTTCGTTAAATAGACTCTGTATCGGTGAAAAGCATTGCTACAGATAATCTAAGGAACTGTGTTCAATATAGGTTTATTCCACTTCGCTGCTATACCTACTGGAGATAAATTGAAGAGTTAGTGACGAACCTAAGTGGGAAAATTTTTAAGCTACCCGAACATTTTCAAAGTGGCATCTCCTATCTTATAATAAATGGCACAGTGGCTTCATATAAGACAGGAAGTTTAATCATGAGCGATGATATCAAATATATCGAAGAACATTTTTTTGCTTTTCGATGATATCTCTGGGATAGAATATCACAACAGATTTCTAAACTCTGTTTTCATGAGTATGTATATAAAAGTGGTGTTGAAATCGCTTCACTATTGTCGTCGTAAATGAGACAAGGTCCCACAACATCCGCCGGAAGACTTACGTGACATGACCGTGTTCTAATATTGCTTTTAACTTGAAAAATGGCCTTATATTGTCTTGTAACAGTAGACGTCTCGGCGGTGCTGGAAAATATTGCTTGGCTAAAGTTTTTAGTTTTCGGTAAAAACTGGAACATAATGGACATTATAAGGAATAAGAGGATTTTAATTTAACTAAAGCAAAATAAGTACTTATGGTTTAGATAGAAAAAGAATAGTCTGTTTTCATTAAATGAAGGCACAATTTTTTCTTAATAACACTTTCGAATTAGAATTGAATATAGCAGAAGTTGAAATAAAAATAACTGAAATTAAATTCAAAAACGTTTCATTCGTTGTATGTCTCAGTTCACAACGAGATATAAAATCAAAAGTAGCGTGTTCAGTGTGTAATTGCATTTAATCCTGACTCATTTTGTATCGCCATTAGATATAGACTATTCATGTACGGCTACCAATAAATCGATACAATTCAATAATCGACGCTGACTCGAAACATTACCCTACTAAATTACCATTCGATTATGTTATCTTCACCTATCATCGCGTCATGCATTAGCACCAGCTACAAACTAAAACATTTTGGATATTACTTAGTCATCAAGCCATTCCAATTTTACTCGATTCCATATATTATAAGATATCGATTCAAAGTATCAATCGATAGATAAAGTAGAGTTTATTACGCTGGAGTGACCTTTATTTCGTAATTTAGTTGATTGGGCCATTTCGTGCTTCGAAAACCTATCGGTTTATTTATTGAAAACGCACCTGCATCGAGTCATTTATATTTCACGTTAAAACGAACGTCGGGGATTATACGTTTTTAATATCCGTTCATAGCAACCGTGAAAGCGTTTATGCATGGCGAGTTTGAGGTTTGGCCGAAATATTATGTGACTGTTTATTCAAACTTTTACCGAAATGAAAGACCAGTTCGTAAAATATGATGCTTTAGTATGTTACCGTGAAATTTATGTTGGGATTGAACATTTTGGTGAGTAATTTAATGAATCGTTGTTTGATTGTGGCTCAAAATGATCAAGTTGCATATTAGGTTATTGAAAAAAGAAAAGTGATAAAATACTGCAAGTAACCTGTTCTGTATTTCGGTAACAAAACAATTTATAAGTTAATTTAAATTACAATCAACGGAGCAAAAAAAGTCATTTCGAAACGCGTCCTAATGTAAGTACGATGAATAATGTCCAAAATATTCATGAAAAGTGTGAGGTATTTATCAGTTGTCATTACTTAATATACGGTATTTTACACAAACTCTAGTTTTGAATAGGATACTAAAGAATTATTTATATATATTTTATTAACGGTATTATTACTTAGGTACTTACTTTATTTTTTATATACTTAATTTAATGCGATGTTCTCTTTCTGTAACTGCAATGGACTATTTACTGTTTGTTGACCTTACAGTTTCTTTTACACCAATAACTTCATTTTACTTTGATTCATAATATTGGGTCTAGGAACTAGGTCATTTTATGTTAAGTTCTGTCTTATCTGGTTATCTTATGTTTTCTATAGCATAATTCTTATATCTCCGCTTCTATAAGTTGAACCACCTTTCCTATATACTCTCAGCAAAATACTAACTTTTACTATACTAATCCAAACACAGATGGCACAGATATAGCTAGTAAAACTTTAGTCCATTGCTAGAATTTCAATTCCAAATTGGGATATTGTTCGCTTCTCAAGTTGTTTTCAAACTCAATTTACTCTAAGGTTGCCGTTACACAAATGCCAGCAGTGTCAAACAAGACGTGACAAATAAAATGGCGGGCACAATTCAATCGAATCACCTCTCACTTTTTGTTATATGTATGTAGATATTCTAAATATTGAACGTACAGTAAAATCATTAGGAAGGTACAAAGATGTAATTGCCAATGTTGTACAATGTTATAAATATTTTTGACAAAATTAATATTTCCGTTAATTATTTTCAAGCCATATAGTATATTCTGGGCTGCATTTTTAAGTTCTCAATTCAATTTTAAATATTACTTTACTATACTTAATGGTATAGATAAAGAAAAACTAAATAAAAACCTTTAACGTTAAAACACTTAAAATTTCTAGAATAATTTTAAGATATCAGAACTGGTTTTGTCTTACTTAATTACCATAGTTCGCGAAAACTAATGTTATACGTTCAGTATACGTTTATCTTTATCCTACTCACTTGATTCGTGTTAGGGCACGTTACAAAGGAGTTTGATATTGCATAACCAGTAATGTTGTCAAACAGTTGAGATTTGCAATTGAATCATAACTTATTAAACGACCTACATCACAGTTGTTGTAACTTGAATATTTTATTGTAATTTGATATTATACATTGAGACAAGTGAATAATAATGGACTTGAAATGCTGTTCACAACAATAGATCTGAATATTTTTAGCTACAACCTATTATATGTATAGCTATTTTACTGGACGTGCTTTTGAATTTCACGCCCTTGTAGCCTAGTTACTTGCATGCCCAGATCTCGGGTTCGATTTCCGGTAGAGGCGGTTAATTATGTGACATATAATTGACATTGGATCATGGTTGGCTCGGCGATGGGTCAGATGGAGGTGGGTCTACTTGAGCTTGCACTACAAATATTGTCAAAACCCGAACAAGTAACATACACTGCAAGTCGAATAAAAACTCGTAAAAAGATATGCCAATTAAGAATCTTGTCATCGGACCTTAGATATGTGAAAGAGAAGAGCGGAAAACTAAATCGGTCAAACGTAAAATGCCAAGAAATTTAATAAATACTATTTATTTCGTCTTAGGAACCAATAAGAAAAAGAGTTCAAACCTCCGCGACTTGTTTTAAAAAACATAAAATAATTAATGTTCATTGAAATGAAATTCGACTTTGATTTGTGTCTGTTAGTAATAATAATGTAATGAGCAATATTATCCAACGTCATTGACGTGTTATATATTAAGGTCGTGTATTGTAATTTGATTATAAGATAAAGGAACGTTGAACGATTTGAAAGCTCGATTAAACTGTATTGTTATCATGAATATTATGTCCTTATGTAGTAGACGTTTTGTCGTACTGGAGTATGAAATGGTTATAAGGACATATCTAACAGCGCAGCATGTAAATGTTATTTAAAAAATATTCATGAAATTGTGATTTTACATATACAGGCTAACTGACTCAACCAAGTTCGTACTGCAAGACTAAGGGTTTTCATAAAAAAAAATATCTTTTAATTAACCCTGAAATTCCACAAATATTTAAAAACCATAATTAGACAAATCGGGTTCTTTACTTACAGGATAGATAAATAACCTAGACACCAACTACAGCACCACCTGCAGGGCTGATTTGTGAATCTAAACCACCCAGGGCGCCACCCAAATGCATACGAAAAAAATTGTTCAAATCGATCCAGCCCTTTAGGAGGAGTTCAGTGACATACAGAAGACAATACAGAAGGATTATATATATATATAAAGATAGAGGTGATATAGAAATACTTTCTAAATCGCAAAGTAGTAGAAGAAGAAGCCTGAACGTTTGATTGGTCTTTTGCCACTAGCGGTCACCGGTAGCTACTCGTAGGTAAATTACCTGTACAAAAATCAACAAATTTCTGACCTATATAACTTATTTAGTAAATCCATATATATTTCTAAAAAAGCAGTTTTCTGTATGGTTGTGACGCCAAAAAAATATCCGAAAACAATATTCTGGTCGCGTCGTTGCAATTTGGCTATCGGAATATATTTCTATGACGGCACGTTGTCGAGCTTAATGGCAGCTTATAGTTTTTTGTAGCCTGACTAGTCGACACTGTTGATTTGTTACTACTAGTTTGGCTTTCGCATTCGTTATTTAATCGATTATTTAACAGTTTATAGGTTGGTCTTCCTAACGAGAGAGCCTAAGTTCAAATAATGCAGGCCGTCCATAGTTTAGGTTTTACAGCACTTTAGTTTAAGCAGCACGACTTTTACATGTCTTATAATAAGAAATGGTTCTCGATCCATCCATCAATCTATCACAGGACTCCGTCTTCTAAGCTGGAAAACTACTAAACTTGAAATTGTTGCAGAAATGTTTTTAATGAAGCACTAAAACAGCCAAAGATGGAATGTCCAAGATACATGAAACCATTTAGGTATATTTTTTGACAAATTACTAAAATCCTGAATTTTTTGTAGAACTTGTATTCAGTACCCGCAACCTTTTTCATCATTACCAAAAAGGCCATTTAGTGATCAGACTGTATTTCAAGATGCATTGACTAATAGAAGCCTAATCCGAATTAAAAGTAAAAAGTAAAGAAAAAAAAATTAAAAGTAATCCGTACTTTTAATTTTTTTTACATTATTTGCAGGCAAACGAGCAGACGGTCAACTGATAATAAGTGGCCACCGTCACGCATTCACATTAACACAATACTGGGATATTACTAACGCGTTGCCTGGACGAAAGGAAGTAATGAACCCGTACGTGCGAGAAAGATAAATATACATACACGGGTACACCTCCCAAGGAGCTGGAATCAATAACGATAACCTACTGAACCTAGACTACCAACAACATACAACTTCAGGACGGGCGACAGAAGAAGAACGTGAAGGATGATGACAGAAACGCGGGAAGAAAAAGAAGAGAACTAGCTCTGATTAATGTTGTAACGATACACATGAAGACACGTTACAGGCGAAGAAGGAAATTTAATATCTCCAAGCGGACAAGCCAATAAAGACAATCGAAGCAATACCCTGGTCAAGTGACCGGGATCAGTGGTCAATACCAACCAATCCTAGTTACAAACGTCCCAATACAACAACGAAGTGACATAACTTCCACGAAATAATTTCATTAATTGGCATTTTTATAACACAAAAACATGACAAAAGTAAGTATTTTAAAGGAAGTAAGTACCGTAATAGTCTAAAATGGCGTCTATTTATACAAAGAAAAATTTTGTTCTCAACAAAATTACTTGTAAATGTCATAACCGAGCCACAGCGGTTGCGACTGTAATGACTTAAAATGATGGAACACAGTTGTTCTTCGCCAAAACAAAGTAGCTAGCTTTCAAGGAATAAAAAATCAGCGATTTTAAACCTTAATACAAGGGATATAAGGTTAGGTTATAAAGGGCGATCGGCAGGAATGAGCAGATGTACGACTTGATAATTACAATCGACTTTTCAGTATACCTTAGGGATTTTAATGAAACCTTTTCGAATTTGTTGGAGTTGCGTATCCTGAACGACCCTGTAACATAGTCAGTGTCTCTAGAGTAGGCCATTGTTAACCACGCTGGCCAAGTGCACATTGGTGGACACACACCTTCGAGAACTTTATGGGGAACTCTCAGGAGTGCAGGTTTCGTGACGATGATTTCAGTCACCGAAGCCAGTGATAACTATCTTTTAATACACACATAATTGATATTTTTACAAATACCCACCCGCAATATCCACACGTCCACAGTACCCACAGGTACCCACAGTGTTAAAACTCATGATCTCCCGTTCGAGAGACTGACATTGACAACAGTATCACTAGTGGCCTGAAGCCTCAAGAGTCGTAAAGATCCCGCGTCGTACCCTTAAAATATATCCATATTCCGTGGACTACAGAACCACGAAATGTACTTGTAGTTCTTCTCATTCTACTAAAATACTAGTTTTGCAATAATTGCTTCGAAGGGCGGGCGACAGAAGCCAATAAAAAGCGACGTAAAACAGGGCTGCCTCAAGAAACTTGTTGATTGCAAAAGCAAATAGTTTGAACTGGGTCTAATTAAAAAGTGGCACGACTTTATTATTAATAATATCAATGTACTTGAACTTAATTGGTTGGTGAAGACTTTTAGCTTAATTAATTATTTTGTAACAGTTACTACGTCTATCAACTATGAAACTGATATATATATTATATTTTGTTCTAAGGAACGATTTAAGTAATCATTAACGATTAACTAAGGATAGCTGAGTGACTCTTACGGCAGTAAATGACGTTATTTCACGTACATAATAAATAAACCAACCAAATCAGAATTACAGTTTTAATTTAAATATCTTGGGACATCACAAACGGAGCATTACCTTGCACGAAGGTGATCTGACAACTGCTAAGGATACATATTATAATGTACTTTTTAAATACATAAATATATATTTTTTCTACACCCAGACAAAACAAATATTCCTGCCCATCACAGAGAAATTTGATCTGTGTGGGGATCAAATCCACAACCTCCGGCTTAGTAGTCAGGTTTACTAACAACCAAAAAACCACCGCTTCGCCACGTCCTTTGTATGGCGAACCGCGAAGGATTGGAATAAGTTGCCAAAGTCTGTTTTACCGCTCAAGTATAATGTAGGCGTCTTCAAGACAAGAATGAATAGGTTTCTTCTAAGTTAATGTACTTTACCATCAAAGACG
>DWJZ01005139.1:0-14430 GCA_018249125.1 Asbolis capucinus | reverse complement strand
GGAGTCTTGGTCAATCCGGGCTAGTAACCTAGGACTACCTAGGATTATTGCTTGACACTTCCGTGCGTTCACCGATAGAAACTATATAACTATATACTAGAATATTACTGCCGTGCTATATAGCACGTAATGCTTAGTTATTTGTATACGAGTATGTGTATGAATTCTGGGTGAGTGTGTCATATTTGAGAATGTTGTGTGTGTGTGTGAGTGAGTGTGTTTGTGACTATACCTTCCTTTTACCAACTATGAACATACATATGTGGGAGAAAAACAAATTGTTTTCTCTGTTTCTTTAATTATTTTCGTAGTTTAAGTTTTTTGAATAAGATGAACTTTCTCTTAAGTCCCCAGCTAAAACACGATAAATCATATGTGAGCTGATGCAAAGCAAGGGTGGGTGTCAGTCAAACGGGCTTCATAAAAAGCCTTCGGTGCCGTGAAACCTTATCAACGAGAAATTTACTTCCATCGCCTTTTAAGACGCCGAGATCTGCCAGCATAGGATTGGAGTTTATATTTTAGGAGACTTCAATATGTAGAAAAATGCATTTTTATTGCTAATATCTTAGCGAAATATAGCTTTTACATGACCTTTCCGGTAATTTATTTTGTTTTGTAATACCTGTGAATAATACACAGCTACATAATCTGTAATTTTTTAACAACAGCGACAACTTTGACTTTGACAACAAATACAAACAATACTCCCTCGATATCAGCTGATTGGTATTGAAAATTTAGATTTGAATGTTTGTAGTTTATATTTTATAATCCAAAATGAATAACTTTAAACGAGTATTGATATTATATGGAAGTCAGACTTTCACTGCACAAGAAATCGCTGAACGCATATGGCGGAATACTAAGATATTAGGTTTTAGCGGTCCAGTTCTAGCGATGGACGACTATCCCATAGTTGACCTTCGTAATGAGGAGTTTGTGATATTCGTGTGTGCTACGACTGGTCAAGGCGAGGTTCCTGATAATATGAAGAAGTTCTGGCGTTTTCTGTTACGAAGGAACCTCCCGCCAAATTGTTTGATGAAGTTAAAATTTGGAGTGTTAGCTCTTGGTGATTCGTCCTACTCTAAATTCAATTTCGCGGGGAAAATGCTCCATAAACGCTTATTGCAGTTAGGCGCTGAACCTTTGTTAAATATTGGTAATTTATTTTATAATCCAACCTAAAACTTACCTGATATTAATACTTTCTAGTCATCAAGTTATAATAATAATATAACCCTTTATTCTGAGTAGAAGAGTTATAGTTCACAATTATTTCATAAGATATATGTATCTTAGCTCATTGTTCCTCATGGAATAGGCCTCTAGCATTTCCCATTGTTGCGTGTCTTGTGCCACTCCTCTACATCTTGGACCAGCACTCTTTCTGTAACATAACCTGAGAACAATATTTATCAGCGACATAAATATTTGCCCAAGTGGAGGCAATTGGACCTGAAAGAATTGAAATTGAACCCAGGAGGCTTTGTTTTCCTAGCAGGGTCACTAACAACTAGACTACAGGCCCTTCACTATATCCAGTTCATATTTCCAGGTCTCTGTGATTACCAGCATGACCTAGGCCATGATGGTGTGGCTATACCTTGGCTTAAAGACTACTTCAGTAGCCTTAAGTCTTACTTCTCAGATATAAATCCAGGTGATTTAAGAACTGAATTTGTTCCTAGATGGAAGGTCTCACTTATTAGAACTGAAAACAAATCAATAAAAGGTAGTTTAGAAAAAGATATTTACTATGAAACTGGCTGGAAAGATCCATTCATTGATGCCATACATCTGGAAGCAGAAAAAAATGAACGCACAACTGCTGAAAGTCATTTTCAAGTAAGTGTACAATAATCATACATTTTTTTATTTCAACATCATTTGTAACAACTCTTAATGTGTCCAATACTCTGTTGTTAAGTTGCAACAGTGGCAATCTGCACTTAATAAGGAAGGTTTTCCCAATTACATTAACAAACAATTATTGGGACAACAGAAAGAAAGGCCTAATTTTGATTCAATATTTTTATTTAATTTTATTTATGATATTTATTACAGGATGTTAGGTTAATAACATTTAAAACTGTAGAAGGAGACAAGTTAGATTATAATCCTGGAGATATATTCAATATAAGGCCTAGAAATTCCACAGAGGATGTAGAAGATCTTTTTAATATATTTGAAACACACGGGGTAGACATCAAGCCGCACTATAAATTAAAAGTTGAAAAGCATTATGAAGGTAAGTTCATTAATAAGCTATTCATCTCAACCCAACACAACACAGTATTGAGCACAGGTCTCTTCTCTGAAAGGGAAGATAAAGTCTATAGTCCACCAAACTGGCCAAGTGCGGATTGGCATACTTCACACATCTTTGAGTATTTGCAAACTCCTTGGCATGTAGGTTTCCTCACAATGTTTTCCTTCACCGTTATAGTGAGTGACATTTAAATGCTTAAAACGTATACAACTCGGCAAAGTCAGAAGTGCGCGCTCCGGGATTCGAACCCGGACCCCCAAGTAGGAGGCCGAATTCTTAACCACTAGGTTATTACCGTTATACCACTAGGTTATCACCGTTATACTAGGCTATCACCGTTATAAGCTATCACTTTATTTTTAAAAAATACCTCATTCCAATTTATAACCATTCCCAAATCACAAATAATCAATTTACAACCGTTACTAAATTGTTGCTTTTGTGATAAATACCGGTTATAGAACTGATAGCATTGACATAGAACGTTTCTATAGTCTGTTGATTTTCTATAATTTGGTCATTAATGTCATTTATCATATATGTCAAAATCATAACAACTCAGTTTCCATGTGAAATAAAACTTTATTTTTGTGGTTATTTTAATTAATAAAACATAAGTAAATATGCTCCGACGACAGGCGCGTTTGCGCCGCGAATACTTGTACAGAAAATCGGTTGAAGACAAACAGAAAAGTATTCAAGCTAAGAAGGATCAATTGAAAAAGTGTTTAGAAGGCAATATTCCGATTCACGGAGACTTGAGGAAGGAAGCGTTTGCATTGCAAAAGAGAATTGAATTCGAAGATAAAGGTAAGTTTTTGCCATCAGTATCTTTAAAACAAACGTTATTATATTATAACCTAAAATAGTAAACAAACACATGCCGACACTTCACCAAAAGAAGCAAATATTAGTGTTTTTTTTTGTATTTAACTATTGTAAAAGTTTTTATGGTAGATTTTACAACAAAAACAATGTTTTACTTGTAAAATTTAGTACTTTTTCATACAATAATGAGCTTAGCTTAGCTGCAAATCTTTTTAAGTGTTAACACAGATTATTTTCTTAACAAATTTCTATTGTTTCGACATAAATTATAATTCAATGGTTCTATGCTACAAAATATAATTTTAAATATCCTGTATTTTGCCAGGTCCAGATAGAGCCGCTGTTATTGGGGGTGTTAGTGGGGGGACCAACACCCTCAACTCACAGGATGATGAGTACAGGTTTGCGGGAGTGGAGGACCCCAAAATAATGATCACTACGTCCAGAGAACCTAGTGCCAGGCTGAAAATGTTTGTTAAGGAACTTAGGTGAGGATGTTATGACCACCAAAATTATCATGCTCGTAAGGTTGTGGCAATTGAATGTATAGAGCAAGTTTTGTTTTTTTTATTGACATAGCTGAAAAACAGGCTGATAAGCTACCTGATGGTACTGGGTCACTGTTGACCATGCACAGCCAAAACACAAAGTATATGTATTGTAACATTGGAGTTGTATTGCCACTTTCCATCAGATGGGATTGCTGTCAAGCATTAACTTATTCTACTTACAAAACAATAGTGTTAAAGTAATGTACATTAGACTAATGTCTAAAATGCCTTTGTTTTGTTGAGCAGATTTCCTATGAACTTGTTCAAATAAATTAAATATATGGGTATATGTTTGAAATCTGTTTTAGCCTGTATTACTAAGTTTTTTATGTTCCAGGTTAATATTCCCGAACAGTCAGAGAATGAATCGAGGTGGCTATGAAATGTCGCAACTAATACATGCTTGTCGGGCCAATGAGGTCACAGATTTTATAGTTGTGCATGAGCATAGAGGTGTACCAGATAGCTTGGTGAGTTAATCTGTTCTGAAATTAAAGATATGTCATGTTTATGAAGGAAGAGAAGATTGAATAGGCAATTACTAAATTAGCACACCCAGTACTATTACTACAAATTTAGACATCATCGCCACTTACCTTTACTTGAGATTGATGTTAACTTATTCTAGGTAAAAAAAAGATTTCTGGTATGTATTTGTCTTTGGCATTGTAGCTCTCTAACAGATGAACAGTTTTGGTTTTTTTCACAGTAATTGAATAACATTATTTGACTATCAACTGGCAATATTAATCTAAAAATAATCTTATTTTTGCTATCAGGTGATATGCCATCTGCCGTATGGTCCCACTGCCTCTTTCACTCTCTCTGGCGTGGTGATGCGACATGACATTCCAGACATTGGACCCATGAGTGAGCAGTACCCTCATCTCATCTTCCACAACTTTAAAAGTGACTTGGGTAAAAAATAAATGTTATAGTAGCTTTACACAAATATGGAGCCATAGACAAGATACTTTAAAATGATAAATCTTTATTTCTGAACCAATTTCTACATAATCTTGAAGTCTGTTAAAAACAAACACTAATTATTTTTTCAAGCTTACAGCAATATATCAATAAAAACTAAACTCAGATTCCCTTAGCCATTATACAACTATGGTACTAGTCTATGAAACATTTCATAGACTAGTACCATAGATTTTTTTCTTATCAATGGCATTGGCATATGCACTCACAACCAACGACAATTTAAAAGCGGGAAATATAAAGGATATGAGACTGCCCAAATGCGTTGATACTTATCATAGAGTAACTGTTTCTTTTTTTATAAAACTGTTTCAGGTTTAAGAGCAATGAGCATATTGAAGTATCTGTTCCCTGTTCCGAAAGCAGACTCCAAGAGAGTGATTACATTTGCCAATAACGATGACTATATCAGTTTTAGACAACACACATATAAAAAGGTAATATTCTTCATCACAAGATTATAGCAACAAAAAATATGTGGTTGTGTGTGAGTTGGAGACAAACATGAAGTAGGTTTGTTAGCATGTTTTTGTAGGTGGAAGGGGACTGCTATTTATTATAATTTTTTCTTTATTATTTGGTACAGTACTTGTAATTAAGTAATTACTTGGTTTAGTGAATATTGCTTGTTTCCAAATTACAGTTGGCTAATTTTGGTGTTTAAAGTTTCAGCTTTTATCTTAAAATTAACATTTGTTTACAGGCGGGCAAAGATATTGAGTTATCAGAAATAGGTCCTCGCTTCCAGATGAAGCTGTATGAGATCAAGCTGGGAACACTTGAGTCGCTTGATGCTGCAGACACGGAATGGGCTCTCCGCCCCTACATGAACACTGCTGCCAAAAGGCGGTTCCTCAGTGATGAGGACGGCTGGCAAGATGAGGACTTGTAATATACATATTTGTACAAAAAGTTCAGTTTTATTTCATTACCTATATCATCAAAATTGAACATATGAAAATTAATAATTTTAAAATGTAGTAGTAGGTTTTTACACTGAACTGAAGGTGATAGAAGTCTATATTAACCGAGGAGGACAGATAAAGATCAGGAGAGGAGTGCAGAGAAGATCAGGAGATGAAGACGAGAACAGATAATAAAATATTTAAAATGTAGTTAACGGGTATTAATTCATTTATAACACCTGTCTCAACCTTTTTTAAACGTCCAGGGGTTATTTTTTATTTATTAGGAAAAACAAGCAGTAGAACTTCACTAAATATTTATTTATACTGCCAACAGCGACCTACCAGTCTGTCTTTAAGAGTTTATTAGATACTTCAATTGTAACTACTGACGTCGCATTTATGCTTACACACGCTATTCTACTCTAGTTCTTAAGATCAGTCCATCGTAAACCGTCGAATAAATAACTTGAAACTATGTAAGTTGTCGTATTCTTTAAAGATATTCCCGCGCACCCTCGCAACGAGTCTTAAGTATCGTTTTACTAAACATGAATTAAATAAATACCACTCGCACAGTTTTCCAATAAATTATAATCATAAGATTAGGTTGGTCATAATGACAATGTATCCATTACAGTAATATTGTTCGATGTAACAGAAGTTCAGCTGTGATGATTAGAATTATTACAACATACATACATTATGAAGTTTACCGAGGATATAATTTTGTATCAAAAGATTTTTGTACTGGTACAGTACACCTTAATCTGTCTTACAATGAGGCATAAATAAATAAAATAGAAACATGACCTTGCACTAAAACCCTATCATTAAAGTTTAAGGATAAGCGTGGACACCATCAATTTGGCCGCATGGCGGATTGTTGTTGTCTTTGATGGCAGACAACACGTTGGTGATTCTTTAGTGTTGTGGTGATGACCAATTATTATCATCGTCTCCTCGTTTGTTACAAATTCCTTTAAAAAAATCTACACCTAAACTTGTAATTTTGTGTTTGACAAGTTTGTATGGAAATAATTCCAAATGGAACTTGCACCGAGTAAAGTAACTCGAACTAAAATGTTTAGGAAATATGTATTGTTTTTTTTAATTATAAATTCTATGTCATTTTTTTAAGGCAATAAATGATTTATACAAATATATAATATATTTTTATATTACTTAACTAGAATCATTATTTTCAGATATGCCAGTACCAGAATTCCTAAAAATGCCACTGACGTTGCACGATGTAGCAAAACAGTATTGGGACTTGAAGGCGTACCCCACGCAATACTTCTTCTCTCTTCTAGCGCTGGTAGCGGAGGATAAGTTGGAAAGAGAGAAGTGTATAGAACTCAGTTCGCCGAACGGACAGGAGGATTGGCTGAATTACTCTCGGAGGCCAAAGCGGACACCACTTGAAGTAAACAGAGAAAATAAAAAATAAAATCCGTTTATTTGCTCTCAATAAAGGGATTTTTTTAAATTAGGCATAAAAACATTTTTGTTACAGAACATACATTAAACCACACAGTATAACTACTCTAAGAGAAACTTATACACAAAACAGTGAATTTTACTGTAAATTTCGGCAGTAAAAATATTTTTGTTGATTTAATTCCAGGTACTCCACGACTTCCATAGAACAGCATCAAAGTTAACCATCGAAATATTATTCGAATTATTCTCCACCATCAAACCACGTTCCTTCTCCATCGCTAGCAGCGCCTTGCTGTCCAACACGAGGCTAGATATCCTGATGGCAGTGGTGGAATATCATACGGTGATAAAGAGGCCTCGACGAGGCCTGGCCTCCAACTGGCTTAAGGGATTGTCTGGGGATCGGGTGTACGGTTGGATTAAGAAGGGCACTTTCACTTTTCCAGATGTGAGTTTTAAAATTAGTTATTGATAAAGCATTTTTTTATAGTTTTTGGTCGACATAAGGTCAATTGATATGTTTTGCCAGAAACAGTATACCACAGTGGAGTCTAGTTGGTCATGTAGTCGATGGTTGGCACGTATAGTCGGTTTCTCTCATTTTAAGCAGATCGCTTCCGTAAGCTACGGTAATCTTTTGTGGGGCTCGGTGTACGTATTTATAATAAAGGGCCAAAGTCCAATTTATGACTTACACATTGAATTTTTTAAGAATAAAGTTAAATTCCGTCTTATAGAAAAAGGATATTGTAGTAACAAAGACAATATTAATGACATAGTAGCATAAAAGTACTTCGCAGTTTCTTCTCGTTAGTTCATAAGTGTTTTGAAAATACCTACATAAGAGTTTGAGAAAATAGTTCAGTTAATGTTTATTTCCAGGATAAGCCAATAATAATGGTTGGTCCAGGCACAGGGCTGGCGCCGTTCAGAAGTTTGCTGCAGCAACGAAGGTGTTTGGGCGCCCTGGGGCACGGTACCCATCACCTGTTCTTTGGATGCCGCTACCGGGAAAAAGACTTCCATTGTGGCCAGGAGTTACAGGAGATGGTGGATGAGGGAAACCTCTCATTGTACTGCGCATTTTCCAGGGATCAGGATAGGAAAGTGTGAGTAATCTCATTTGAAACTTAGTTCATCCGTCTGTCTGCCGCAAAATCACTTGAAACTGCCCAGCCAGCCTATTCTCGTTTTATAAATCGTAGTCACTTTGTCGTTGTCGTGCAATTTGGTATTTACATGTCGTAGTGTTATTGTAGCGACTTTGTCGTTGACGCGCAATTTGGTATTCACATGTCATGCTGATATTGTAGTGACTTTGTCGTTGTCGTGCAATTTGATATTCACATGTCGTAGCGATATCGCAGCGACTTTGTCGTTGACGTGCAAATTGGTATTCACATGTCGTAGCGACTTTGTTGTTGATGCGCAATTTGGTATTCACATTCAGAATCGGCTTTCAATTGCGCCGCAACGAAATCGATCCGAAAATCGTTTGTCATCAAAATGTCAACTGTATTCCGATCATAGAGTTGAAATTCTATTAAAGCGCAAATATTATCGATCTGCTTGTGTCCATGTCACCTGTAATAGTATGAATTTATAATCTGTTCAAAAATATGAATTTATGAAGATTTTTAATTTAAACTTCTATGGCATAAGTTGCCTGCGTCGGTATTTCTGGTTGAGCATTTCTTAAGTAAGTGCGCTTTACCATCAAAGACTATGTCGCCTCTTACCGTCAGGTGGATTCGTAGTCAAGCGCTCGCTTATTTAATATAAAAAAATTCAATTCATGAAATTTAAAGATTTAAAATGACTTTTTTTTTTGTAAAAAATGCTAAATGCATTTTTTCATTTTTGCATACAATAAAATATCACAAGCTAGTATATATAAACCAATCTTGAACTTAATATAAAATCATTTACAGCTACGTCCAACACAAGATTAAGGAGCACAGCGAGGTACTCTGGCCACTGCTGTCCGAGCAGAACGCTCATATCTATGTGTCAGGGAACGCTAAGAGCATGCCCGATGAAGTCAGGGAGGCCTTCTTAGAGGCCTGCAGGGCACACATGGATCCAGAGAAATATATAGAGGAATTGCAGAATACTGGAAGATACCAAGTAGAGACTTGGTAATGTCCTAAACATATATCGTGAGTACCCGTGTGAGCTTAAAAACTACAACTCATAATTGATATAACTCATTACAAAAATTTTACTATGAAATTGTGAAGTAAATCTGAAGTACCTGACTCACGATATATGTATATACATTTAGGATGCCAATACATATTAAGATTTAACGCCCTTAATATAAATATTAAGATTTATTTAGTGTAAATAAAACACAATGCAAATTCAAGTTTGTTTATTTCTCTTCTCAACTTATATTTACAACTTTATCTTATATTGTCTAGTAAAAAGATTTTTTATCAAAAGATAAACAGTCACATTTTGTCTCGAAACAAACAAACAAACTTATATCTAGGCAGGGATTTTATCAATATTAAAGTCAAAGACAAAGTAACAGTAAACGCTTTTGTTGAGTTCTATTTGTAAAAAAAAATTAATAATTCGTCTGTGGTAAGTGGCACAGAAAATCGAAATACATTTCATTTTTTTTTCGCTAAAAAAATTGGCACAATGACCTTTTATAGCAGTCATAATTATTCCACAATTCAAATGTTCATTACTCAATTCATCACATCACTTCACACACTTTTCATGCATTGTTTATTTTAATTTAAAAATATTAATGATTGAGACAAAATATCTGACAAGTGTATAAATTGTTTCTCATTTTTATACGTCTTTGAGAGCTGTGGGAGCTGTTTGAACACGGCACTTTGACTACTGGAGACCAAATAATTAAATATAAAGTAATGATTTTTAAATATTTTATAGCCTATATTCATCAGGGATAATGTAGAATTCTAATGGTGAAACTATTTTTCCATTAGGTGGGACTGACGGTTGACTGTAGTCAAGCATTAACCAAATTTACTATTTACAAATTTGCTATAATAAATAAATGAATTAAATTTATTTATTTCTCACCACAGTATAAGCATAATTAATGAAATTACAATATGTAAATAAAATAAAAAATTAATCGGTCCAGTAGTTTCAGAGCCTATTCTCTAATCAAACTTCTCTTTATAATATAAGATCAGTAGTAAGGAAGGTGTATGATGTATGTATGTATGTTTCAGTTTGAATGGTGGAACAATTTTTCAAATCGGCGCAGTAATTTCAGAGCTTATTCTGCAATAAAATCTCTCCTCTTTATAATATAAGATGAGTAGCACGGGGTAGCAGTATGTATGTCTCAGCTGGCGGGCAGCCCCCACAGCTTGAGGTTGCCGGCGTCCCGCTTGCGCTCGGGCGGCTCGCGGTCCTCGCAGGCGAAGGCCAGCAGCGGCCGCGCGGGGTGCCACGCCACCGTGAACGTCGCCGCCGACACCGGCACCTCCGCCACGTTCTCACCTTACATACAAACATACATTGCATTTATTTTACGCAATTAATCGCACATATACACGGTGCAAATTCGATTTGGAAAGTTTAATAACAAACCGTCGCCTAGCAACCTGTGACAAACATGAGAATTTTTTTTGTTGTTTTATCAGTTGTTAACTCTTCTGGACCATTACATATTAAATAACTTTAACTTGTAAATCATATTATTTGCTTGTAAGGGCACGTGTAAATCAATAAATTATAAAACAAAATACTTCAATAGGTTGAAAGGCTGTTAACTCCTTCTGGAAATTAAGGATATCAGAGTATGAATTTGTGAATGTCATGCGTTGTAACTTTTTTGTGTGACTGGTATGACTATATTTATTTGTAGTTCGTACTTGTTCTTTGATCAATACTTGTTTAATAACTAATTTAAAAAAAAAATAAAGAGCAGTTTAGTAGAAAAATCCTCAATCATGTAAGTTGGTGAAACCTTACAAAAAAAATTATGGTTTACATTTATTCTGGATCGAAGTTGCACCAAATATAGGTAAAGCGGTGAGTAGCTACAGCGGCGCGGAATGATTCCTTCGTATAGTTTTTACATATTCTCTCAATAAATATTCAACCCGTCTAAATTTACCGGTCTCGGTGTCTCCAATGTCTATGATGTGGTCCTCGCTGGCCGACGCGAGCAGCCGCCCGTCGTGGCTGAACGACAACGTCCGGACTGGCCACTCTAACCTAACAATCATACAAACAAACAATCATTACAAGTTTGGTCACAAAATCAACGGAACTTTGACACAAAGACAAAACAAATTGGATACAAAATCAAAAGTTTGACATAAACAACAGAAGTTGAACACAGAGTCAACAAGAGTTGGACACTAAGTCAACCTAAATTTGATACAAAAATATTAGGAGTTCGACAAAGTTGACAGAAGGTGAACCCAAAGTTAACAGAAGGTGAACCCAAAGTTAACAGAAGTATGATAAAATCCACAGAAGTTGGACAAATTGAACAACACTCACCTGGAGAAGACTCTAAGACAAGCCAGCTCCTCGACATCCCAGAGCGAGACGAGGGCGTCAGCGGAGCCCGTGGCGAAGTACCGGCCGGTGGGGTCGTGCTCGATACAGATACAGGTCCCGGGATGCGCCTTCAGAACTGTCTGCAGCTCTAGACCTGGATACCTGGAGGAGGACACATGAACATATACATGACATATATCTGCGTAGCTGTTGTACTTGAATGCGCAATCTGCTGCGTAACGCTGTGATTGGCAATAATAAACTCGCGTCCCTCCAGATTGGTCGTTGTTTGCAGTTTTTTCTCGAGACTACGTTCACGCGTTAAAACTTGAGAGATGAATCTTTGTTCTCGGGTCATTAGTGTTAGTGAGGTTTTTATGTTGGTATTATTTGTGGCATAACAGGCAGTCCGGAAAAGTATAAGGGTGTAAGCATATATTTTTTTACTTTACTTTACCTCAGGATTCTTTAGGAACAAGGGAAGAAGCTTCTCACGAAGTTGGATTCAACAGATCAAAGGATTTTTAACAGCCTAATTATTGCGTACATATCTTTTTTGTTTGTGACTTTGTTTGTCCTTTATAGACTGAAATAATACGAGATAGAGCACTGTTGTCTTTAGCAACTTTGTTCAAAACTATGTGGAATAAGTTTTGGTACTAAAAAAATAACGATCGGACACGGTTGATGAGTTGATGTGTAGCAACGTACGCCGGGTACAGCTTGTGCACAGCACACTGACTTGGCTTACTGATTGTAAACGATAATGTATGGAGCACTCACGTCAATATATGCACACAGCCCAGTCCGTTGGTGAGGTAGAAGAGATCTGAAGTGTTGTTCCATGATATTTCGTTCACTTCAAAGTTAAACTGTTCTTCCACAGCCTATAAACAAAATATATTTATTTAATGTTAATTATCCCAGTAATTTCTTACTGCCCTCATGAGATACCGGTTGTTAAGCCAACAGATGAAGCGTTCATAGCCCTGGGGCCTGTTTCATTCGCGGTCAGTAAGAGAATGGGTGACCGCTAGTGACAATAAAAACATTCATGACCCCTTCCGTGCGTCACAGAGCTTTTAAACCCGTCGCTCCTGGTTGTTATATGTAGCAGTCGTTAAGCTTTGTCGGAGGCCTTCGGGCGGCATAAAAAACTTCCAGCATTAAGATTGGCCACTAACCCCTCTATATGACGAGAGACCTGTTCTCGGTGGTGGGCCACGGGTTGAAGCCAAGCCAAGATTAACGGATTTTCTGATCATTAACGACAGTCCTCAACTATAAACCATACTGGAGGAAGTCTTCAGAGATTGTGCCTTATAGTGGACTATTCCATTAGGAGTATAAACTTAGTCCTCAAATCTTTGTATTGGGTTACTTTGCCTGTTGTCGCCAAGCCTGTGTGCGGCATGTTAGCAACTGTTTTATGTCTACTTTATTTCCACTTCTTTGTGGTAGCCCATAACTGGGCTCAGGTCTCACAATCTGAGGGTAGTCTCATAGTCTACCACACTGGTCAAGTGAGAATGAGAGTGGCCTTCACATACCCATGAGAACTTTATGGGAAACTACAGTGTAGGTTTGCTCACAACGTTTTCCTTCATCAATAATAATCAACTTCAGACACGCACATAACTTTGATAAGAGGAGCTGCATGTAGGATTTGTATCCAGGACTTCCCTTTCGAGACACCATTAATGAAACCATCTAGGTATACTTTAACAATGGTAAAGTAAGTTGATACTCACAACTTTATAAGTGCGGGCATCTATGAAGGAGACCAGATCTTCCTTGTTCCCAACGGCGATGGTGGCGCCGCTCGGCGACCACGCTATGTTGATGTTCTCACCCTTTGTTGAGATGGTCGCAGTGCATTTGTGTGTCCTGAGGGTTATTGATTTTTATCTATCAGTAAATGCCGTCACTTTGTCACAATCTCATTGGTAAGTGGTAATGTCTAAGATTTTGGGTGCGCTAAGTTAGTAAATTCCTATTCACTCTTCCATTGAGAATTCTCATATTAAATGTAGTTAGTTGGAAACTGAAAAGTGGCATCCAATTATTGGGCAAAAAATTTGTCAGCACTATACCTAGTTCATAATTACAAAGTGTTACGCTTATATCTTTGTTAACAAAGAACTTCCATATAAAATCTCATACTCTATTTGAACCCTATTTCACAATGAGAATTAGCCAATTTTTTTCTCAGTTCTGAATATAATTTTAGGTCAAATTAGTTCTGTACTGAGTTTCAAAATTAGTTCAGTAGTCTAGGAGTGTAAAAGGTTATAGACAAGCTGTTACTTTCACATTGATAAGATTAGTACGGATAACACTAAACAACATTTTTATTAGACAACACAGATATACCCTGGTTCAATTCAAAAAGAATATTTACTTGAACTTGACAAGCTTGTATGGTAGCTATTCTTTCCAATTGTGGCCTAAGGAGAGGGCAAAATCTTTCAGTCACACCAATGGACCAAACCTTACATTAGACACTGTGCACAATGTATCAAATAGTGTTATTTATTTTAAATCCAATCATAGTGCATTATTGCTCAATCTCTAACCGACACTGTGAACTATTTGATAGTACAATATTTTACATGAGGCTTTTACTAGGTATGTTGATGTTATGACATTACCGAATATGATAGTAACCTGACATCCCAAATCCTGACAGATTTGTCACCACTGGCTGTACTGAGGAGGTCTGGGTGAGAGGCATGCCAGCAAAGCTGATCCACAGAGCCAGTGTGCCCACGGAATATAAAGTCTTGAACCTAGAACATTAAAATATATTTTCCCTTTAAGGAATAACATCTAACATATTATCTTCTCAAATCAAATAGGCATAACCAGGTTATTTTTTTAAATTTACACTATACTCAGTGCAAGTTTGATCCGCAATAAATGTAAACAAACCATA
>DWJZ01005138.1:0-14430 GCA_018249125.1 Asbolis capucinus | reverse complement strand
TCATATTGTATAAGACATTATCAAGTGTAAACTTTGTTTCATGACAAACTGTTGGTAAACCTTAAATAAATAAATAATAAACGGACGGTACCGAGTCCTACAATTGGTGAGATTCATCTTTCGATATCGTCTTAATGTACTGTAGCTAAGAAGAATTATTATCTGAGCTATAGGCTAATTAATCTATAAGGTAATTACGAAATATAACTAGGTATTAGCTGAGCTTAGGTACATTATTGATTATGTAACTTATTTCGACAACCACTACATGGGTCACGACCAAAAATATTAATATATATTTGTGTTTTAATGCACAGATAAAAGAACGATTTCATCGTAAGTTTCAACCATATTGGATATCCAAATCTATTAACTAACAAGCTGACCTCGCAGACATTGTTCTGTATTTTTTTAATGCATGCCTATCGCTTAAAATGGACCAATAACAGAAATTAACTTACCATCAGATGAGACTGGTCTAGTACACTGGTCCAGTCGAATTTCAACTAAAAACTCGACTAGAGTGCGATGAATCGAGCAAGGAGCAAAGATTCCGTAGTTCTTAAATAAACTAATCCTATTCAACTATTGTTGTGAATTTGCTTAAGTATATTTTCAAAAGTGAAACAAAAATAGTTATAAGAAAATAGAATTTTAACAAATAGTTGCATTATAGCACAGTATTTAGTTAAGTTTTTAAAAATAGTTTTTCAGCATATTTTTCAACAAACTACAAAGTAAGAGGCGTGCTAGAAAAAAACTAATTCGTACTTGATGAATGATCTCTACAGATTTTAATCTGTATATATCTATTTATAGACATATAAAATATTATTAATTATTTTAATCTATCAAATAAATATCAACAACTGCTAAGTCGATCTCGGAAGTTTCATTAATGAAGCCTTAGGGCACGTCGCGTCGGTAACTGATGAATAAATTTAAAATGTCATCAAATATCGCACCGACTGCCCTACATTATAAAATTCATGTTTAACTTGTAATTTTGATGACATTGATTTGTAGGCAAAACAAACCACCGTGATTTTTAAGTAATACATAGCAATTAAATGAACCTACAGCAGTCTGGGAGCGCCATCTGGATTCTACTTTCATTAAAATGAGCCAAAAGGAAATATATTTTATTAAAGGCCATGGGGTTATGAAGAATAAAATAGTTGTCCAGCACTCTTTTTCAATGTAAAAACAACCAATGCTACCCTCGCTTCATTACGGGACTCCCAAGTTATAAGTCTGATCCTCCTAAAAGGATTCACCTGATTTGTAAAATAGTAGGTATTTTATTAAGAGACGAATATTGAATGGCACCTGCTTATTCACGAATCTCACTCATCGTATATCCTGATGAGATAATAAATATTAAATATGATGGTCGCCTTTCCTATCTAATCCCCCAACTGCGTTCCACTATGACCATGACCCATGACCATGATCGTAGAATTCGGATAATATAGTAAGAGATTATTTATTAGAACTCAGTAACGTAATCAGTGCTTGTAAACCATGTTGATAATTCTACACATCACTGGGCGGAATTCGTTGAAACACTTGAAAAAATAAAATGCTTGCTTGGCTTAAACGGGGGCTTTCTATCATAACACCCCAGATGGCAGTACTAGAACGTAAGGTCGAATAAGCTATCAAAATACAAGTGAATTTTAGTATTTTTCTATATTTTTTTAACTATAAAATTTTGCCATTCTACATTTAATTTTTTTTAATGCTAGTGTTAATGGAGATTGAATAAATATTTGTGAAAGAAAAAGCACGTTGTAAATTCGCTATCAAAGATAAAAATCTGTTAAAACCCTCAGAATACTGATCTGTATTCTGAACTTCATGTTAAAACTCAAGTTCTAACGATACGCAGAAATACATCTATTCAGTAATAAATAATTTCGTTTTTAGAACTCCATGTCGTAAAACGTTATCCTTGTTAAATTAGAGAAATCTATGTAGATTTAATTTTTTTACATGGACTCCATGCGACATCTTTCTATAAACTCGTATTTTGAAATTAATTAGCTATGAACTATGAGTACGAAGAATGGACCTAATAATGTTACTTACAGTACAGTTGTACAGTTTCTTACGTGTAACATTTATCTATGCTACGCAGATCCTTCGCAGAAGCGTCTCCTCTGTAACGTGCGGTTTGTACGTAGATATATCTGTGGTAATTAGATCTATGTTAATCTGTGGTATAACTGTATTACTGACATTTGTTTTCAATTTCGATTTTCAAAGTAACGGTTACAAAATACTTGGATGTTGTGAATTTGAACAAGGAAAGTTGAAACCAAATTAAATTCGACAAGATTGAGAATTTTAATGAATGCTATTGATAACCAAAGCTCAATATGTTGTAAACACACCGAAGATTACCAAAATGTGTAATTAATTTTATGGATGTAACTTCTAAGTAAAAAGAAAGGCCGAAAAATTTATGAACATGGAGCCATCAAAGGAGGCAATAGCTGTGAGAGTCATGCGGTTAAATCGTCAAATTATCGGCAAAATAACAAGTGCAACTACTAAACAAAACCGGAAAACGATAGACCGTGAAGCATTGTTGGATGCATTAACTGTTTTATACGATGAGTGCAATGAAGACCCTATTAAAAAGTGCGACGACCTCGTTAGAGCTTTCGTTGACAAATGTGAGTGTAGATCGAATACTATATACATCGATAAGGTCAAATACTTGTAAATGGCTAAATGAGCCTCCTGTGGTATTCTCAGAACTCTACACATAGAACATACTTCGTCAATATGAGTACGATCCTTATGACGGCTTTACATTGGCGAATTCCCTTGTGCCCATTATTCATTACCATTAGGTGGACTGTCTGCCTTTATTTATCCCCTACTCAGGACGTAAAAAAAAAGTATTCTGTAAAAAGTAGCCTGTAGTACGGCTGAAATATATTTAAATTAAAATTATATTCATCTTGTTTTCTTTGTCGATTGTTTGATTTATCTTTGATGTAAAAAATGCAATCTCCATTTGGCACACTGCTATACCCTAAACTACTGCCTATTGCAAATTATGGATCAAAATTTTCAAATTTGGAATATTATTATTTTTATCTGCTCAGGCCTGGAAGCTATCACAAGAAGTAAAAAATGGATATGATCTCATATTTTTCTTCATTAATTCAAGTGCAAATATAGTAAAAAAATAATATATAGTAAAAAATATCTAATAATAAATAAAAATAATTTATTTTGACCATCAAGTGGGATCATATAGTTTTAGTAAATACTAAAACCTTAACGCCTTATGTTAGTAACAACTCCTGCCCACCACTGCTCTGACAAGTTTGATTTGTCAGTACATGAACCATACGACAATGGTTCATGCACTGACAGTCAAGCCTATCAGCAAATGCACTCAGGATGCCATTGGAACTGCTCTGATAATGACATAACTCTATGTATAACGTTTTTATATTTCTACATTTCCTATAATTTTAGACCGCAGCACATTGGCAGAGCTTCGACGAGCTCGTGTGTCTCTGTCAGATTTTGATCTTGTTCAGACTATTGGACGTGGGCACTTTGGAGAAGTACATGTAAGTTTTTTGAATATTCTTTTATCTTTATTTAAGTGTGATGTATGTCTGCATTTCTCTAAGTAAATAGAATAATGGTAGGGTAATGAAGGTCAAAACTTAGAATTAGTAATAGTAGTGTATTTATAGACTCCAGGTGTTTCAAAATTAACATTGGTTTGTAATATATTGTCCAGATAACTGAAAAACAGTCTTATTAATGTAATTATACATACATATATTTTGTTACACTAAAACATAGACAAACATTAATGCTCATCATGGAAACAGAAGTTCTAGGTGAGAACCTACCACCTCTAGTTTACCAGTTAGGTTTAATAACCACAAGACCAACATAGGAGTCTAGTGTATATAATGGCCAGGTAGAATAAGTGGTAGTGCCTACCTACCTGCAAAACCACAGTTCACAGGTTTAATTCCCTTTCCAGGATATTTTTAAATTTATTTATTTATCTATATATAATGGGATTATGTAGCCATTTGCCATCTGCTGGTATAGTAGTTTAGGTAGGTAAAAAGGCAGTTTGTACTCACATAATGTTCTGTTCTGTTGTCTTTGCCACCCCCAATATAATATTTATATAAAATCTTTTCATGACAAGGGTGATCTCTGGTTGCATTTCCACTTACCATCAGGTGGCTGCAGTCAAGTGTTAACTTATACAATATAAAAAAATGGTTTACAGATGGTGCGAGAGAAGCAAACCGGAGATGTATATGCGCTAAAAAGTGTACGCAAGGAGCAAGCGCGAAAACGTATCGCTGGGGCCGAGGACGAACGCGACGTTTTGGCTACTGCACGCAGCCCTTGGATACCACATTTACAATATGCTTTTCAGGTATTACCTACACTATCAACCCCTCAGCATTTTACTGCAGGTGCACTGGATACTCCAAAATGATGAATTCATAAATTTCCATCATTATATTTCTAGAGATTTATAGAGGTTTTATTGGGCAATTTGAGTGTCATCATCATTCCCAAAATATCTATGTATAGGCTGATGTCTAGGTATTTTTGCCACTTTTGCTACTAAAATTGTCAGTTCGTAGATCGGTACAATTCTACAATTTCGTAAAAACCCATGAAAAATGTGTAACAGACTTCTACGTGTAAGCCACAAAACCATCATATATTTGAACCTTATGAGTGGCATAGCCTATAGGTATACTAGGAAAATAAAAATAATTTTTACTGGTAACGAAATTTGTGAAGAAAAAGGGGTTGAATCAAAATACGTTTAAGCATATTTTTTTCCTAAGCGGTTTGGGGATAGTTATTTATGAGTAATTTTATTATTTTAAACAGGATAACAACACATTATATCTGGTTATGGAGTTGTGCAACGGTGGGGACCTGGCGGGGCTGATCGCGCGCCGCAACCAGCCGCTGGCCGAGCGCGACGCTGCCTTCTATGTCGCGGAGATAGCGCACGCGTTGAAGGCTCTACATGGCATGGGATATGTTCATAGGGATATTAAACCGCATAACATACTGTTGGATAGGTGAGAATTAATGAAGATTAAGAATATATTACATTTGCTTTAGGGCACTTTAGAGGAGCAACCTTGTTTTATTGGGCTAATAATGGGTTGAAGAAAGCCATGCAAATTGCAGTAGTTCAAGAAGTAATTCATCGTAGATGGATAAAAGCATATAATAACATTCACAATAATTAGCGTTTTATAATATTTGGTATTATTTTATAACATGTGCTGAGGAGTTCTTTTGGAAAGTATAGTAGTCTCAAAAAATTATGTTCATTAATGTTATATAACTCATAACACTGAAGAATTATGCCCTTATTGTTTCCAGTCATGAGATGGAAATGAATAAACGAATATATATATTTTAAATCATTCAATGTATGTTATGGTGTATGTAGATGTGGTCACGTGAAGCTAGCGGACTTCGGTTCGTGCGCGCGGCTGACAGAGGGCGCGAGCGCGGCGTGCGGCACGCCGGACTACGTCGCGCCGGAGCTGCTCGCGGCCGCCGCATGCGCCGCCGACCACGCTGTGTGTTTCCAATGCTGCCAGCAAGTCTCCACTGCCATTGTGGGTTCCGCTTTACTCACACTGCCACACTACACGAGAGCTCACCTTGGGTTATATATACAATTTCGTAGCGTCAAACCGTTAATGGCTCGCTACTGAGCATGGGACTCTCTTCATCAATAAGAAGGAAAAGTGTATACACTTTGTGGGATACTTTGTGGGACTCAATAACTAATATATTATAAAAATAGTCTTACTTTCTCAGCCTTTATAAGACAGAAAGTGCAAGGCTTTAGAGATTGCGCACTGCCGTATTTATACAGTACTGTGCTTATAATAGTTTTTTTTGTTCGTAATATTACAGATATGTATCATAAATACATAATCATCAACATACCTATTTTTATAATCAAAATGATAAAATGTACACAGTCCACGATAAGTTTCAAATCATGAACACGTTTGTACGTTTATAACCCTCTCGTTTGCTATCGTCCGAGTGTGACTCTGCTAGTATTGACTATTGCATGTCTCTTGAGTAAGGTATCTGCATATTGTCACCTTATTTGCTATTACGCCATGCAGCTGGTTGTTATGCTGCTCCTGCTGTATTGTAGTTTAATATATGCACTTTGAAATTGTTGTGTAGACTGCACTGTACATACTTACCCACTTCCCTAGTAAACAGCATGTCTCGTTATAGATATTAAAAAATATAATTTGGCTGCACTTATTTTAAACCTTAATTTAGATAAATTATTAAGTTTATTAAAGATTGTTATATATATTACTGTTTAATAATGTAGGTTTTATGTTTTGTAACATAATTCCTTCCCGTAATTCAATTCATATATGTATAATTTATTCCATGTTATGTGTAATTGGATTATTATTACTATTCTTTATTGACACAAATAAAAAAAATAGGTAGAAAAGACAGACTTAATGCTAAAAAACATTCTGTACGTTCATTCCGAAGCACGGAAGTGCTCATGAATTTTTTCCCACTAGCGGTCACCCATCCTACCCTACCGACCGCGCTCGCTGTTGCTTGACTTTTTCGATCTCTTTGAATCGAAACTTGCTTTCGGTCCATAAACGCTTCGTGACTAGTAATGTTTAGTTTAATTTATAGTCAGCGTGTGATTATTGGTCTCTGGGTATCGTCGCGTTCGAACTCGTCACTCTCAAGCGGCCGTTCTCGTCGGGGGAAGACGATTCCATAGCACAGATTTTAAGTAATATTCAAAGGTAAGCTCAGAATTATTTATTAAGAATACAATTGTAATGTATCTATCTACTCTTCAGGAACATTAATCACACTCAATCAAGTAAAAAAAACAAAGGCCAGGGGTACTATTAATGATATACATTGGTTTTTTAGTTTTCAAAAGGATAAAATATTTATATTTTAACGAATTCATTTATCACATTAATTGGAAACAATACAGCGATATGAATGACTTTAACATTTCAAGTAACAAACATTCTAAAACCTACAGATAATTACGTGAGGAAACTTCACTGTGTATATTTTTAAATCATTGACGTCGGTTGTGTCTTAGGTATGAACGGGAATCGAACCCGGAGCCGCCGTTCCCGCCGCCACCAGGTGGGCCCTCGCGGGAGTGGCGCACGCTGGTGGCGGGCCTGCTGCGGGTGCAGCCAGCGCGCCGCTACAACTACCTCGACACGCTACAGCACGCAGCTATGAACCATCTTCACATACACAACATACGGGATCAGGTAACAACCTTTATTTCGTAGGGATATATTTCCTCATGGATAGGTATCCATGATTCGATGGCAGGTGCCATCGAACGGGCGATGCCGGACTCCTACCGGTTAAAATTGTCATGGCTATTTTTCCCAGTACCAATGATCCGGATCATGAATACGCCTCTGGATTTTCCCGCAATCAGGTGTTAACTAGTTTTGTTAATACTGATGTTAAAAATGGGGGAATCCCCGCATTAACATTAACATTTTAATCTATGTAAAACCTCTTCACCAATTCGCAATGTAGCAGCGTACTGTGTATACTCTATGCCCCGCTCAATGAGGAGAGGACCGTGTTCAGTAAAAAAAAAATATTTTGATACATATGGCAAACTTACATTTTTGTTGCCTGATCTTAAGTTTTCGTCATCGCCCGAGGACGTGGGCAACATTAGGCTGGGATCACTAACACGTTGCCGCCATAGAAGGAAGTGAGAGACCGTAAAGTTTGCACCGGTTGCTACCATTCATGTCGATTGTTAAGACCAATGACGGCAATCTTTATAGTGGCTTTACGGAAAGTCTGCAGCGGGAAACGACTTATTATCCAACGACTTCTAATACAATATATTAAAACAACAAGTTGTTTGGTTGCGTGACATACAATAATGTCTTCCGAGGAAGAACTGAAGATCAGGTAAAACTGGTTTTCTTTAAACCCTGTTTCGAGGACACGACTTATAAAAGTTAATGTCAACTAGAACTGGTTTCTAGGTTTTTTTTAAACTAGACCTACTTCAGGTCTCTTGTATAAAGGATTATAATCCTTTACGTATACGTTTCCGTATACGGAATAATCCTGAATGACCCCTGGGTCAAGGTGAACAACTGATAATGTGATCTCCTATTAAATGTTTGCAACTAAACTCGGTGTCACAAACATATGTCAATAATGAGTGAAAATGCTTCATAAGCTATTTTAATCTCAGTTAAATCTCAGTTTTTTTAAACAGATCGTAGTCTCCTGTCTCTATATATCATGTCTCATATGAATCTATGTTTAATATGGCAAATTTACAATTAGCTTCAACCCATTTCTGAAAGCGGGTTTCTCCTCATACACCACGCTGCTTAAATAATGATTGATGGATGGGTTAGTGGTCAACCTAAGCATTGGAAGTTTTTATGCCGCCCGATGGCTGTCCATGGGCAGGGGTCTCTTCTCATAACTGTGGAGGCCTATGGTATACTCAAATGCTGGGCTCAGCTGGGTTTATTGTATAACACTAGATATTATTTCCAGGCCCCACCGTGGGTGCCGCTAGTGCGCGGAGCGGAGGACGCAGCGTACCTACCGGCGCCGCCGCGCGTCACGCCCCCGCCCTCTGCTGCGCCCTTCCGCACGCGCGCGCCCTTCGCTGGACAATTGCCCTTTGTTGGTATGTTAATGCTGCCCGTCTCACACAATAGTAGTTTCACAATGAGAAAAGAATGTTAATAAACAATCGTTGCCTAGCAACCAATATCTGACGTAAAAAATATTATTGTTTTTGGTTTTGGCTAAACTAAAGATGCGCTTTTGTATTCTTTATGTCACTTATGTATGTGACTGGCAGTTTGTTTCAACTTTTTTAATGAGAAAAAATTCTTCATAAGAATCTGCTAGCAGCTCACTTAATGAAAACCATCATTTAAAAAAATATATAGGACATAAATTATATATAACAAATTGTTCTTTCTACTAATTTTAATTATGTTTTTATCATCTTTTTTTTCAGGATATTCCTACGTTGCTCCAGACGAGAATGAAGACAGCAGCAGTGGTTTTAGTTCGAGTCACGATTGTACAGCTATCGACTTGGCCACTTTCAAGTTAAGATTTATCTAATCTAACACATGAGTAACATTAGTGCTCTGTTACTGATATAACATATGTAGTTATACTATAGAAACAACAAGATTTTTTATATCTTCATGTTATGTTTTGTTGTTTATCAATAAAATAACCGTCAAGATCTGGTTCGAATCTTATTATTATAAATTGCGTAAAATATTAAAATTTTTCGTATGTTTTATATAGATCAGCGGAGAAGCTAGCAACGATGCGCGGGCGCGAGATAGCGTCGCTGCAGAACAAGTTGGCGGCGGCGGAGAGCGCGGCGAGCGCGGCGGCGGAGCGTGCGCGGCGGGACGCGGACTGCGAGGGCGAGCGTGTGCGGGTGCGGTTGCAGGCCGAGATCACTGCGCTAACGCTGCAGAACAAGTATGACTTGCACTATGTTACTGGGTGTAAGGCGAAGCATTGTAATTCGGGTAATGTAGGTATAGTCGCCGAATGGTGCAGATTTTACTTAGCATTAGGTACAGATTAAATTAAAAAAATAAACTTCCCTCCCCGAGTCAGAAGCTGGGTATGTCCATATAATAGTAGGTATAGGAATTCACAATACACCATCGTATTTTCATTGATAATGAGTTCAAATTTATACCCTTTACTTTTGTAAGTTAAAGCCTAATAGTTTGGACGTTGGTTTTTCGAAACGGAGATCCTGGGTCCAAAGGATACGTGGTGCCCCTCTAATTTTCAAAGCTACGTGCGTATTAGAAGTTGAATATCATTTGCTACGATGAAGGAAAGCATCATGAGGAAACCTGCACTTCTTAGAATCTCCATAAAGTTCTCCAAGTTGTGTAAAGTCTACCAATCTGGATAGCTAGCGTTATGGATAGCCCTCCTATTAGTGAAGATCCGAACTCAGTAGTGGGACAATTATTATGAGTTGCAGTGAGTTACGTAAATAATTACAATAACGAAATAAATTTAATTCTAAATTAATGTTATTTTATGCCGGCATGAAATAAAAATCAAATTTATTGATTACTTTGTGTTTAAACACGTGTATTTTTTGATACTGTTTTGAACACATACATTTTCAATGATTAAAATATGTTATGAAGATGTGTTTGATTTTTAATCCCTACTTAGTTTATCTATACACATAGTAATGGTCCATCCATATCAGACAAATCATAAACTAACGTAAAATTATTTTAATAGACGTCTCGAGCGCCAAGTAGAAGTGGAAAAAGAGGAGCGCATGGCCCTCCAGCGTAGCAACCAGGAGTTGAGCTCGTCAGCGGCGGAGCGCAGTAACGCGGAGGTACGCGCCGCACATGCGCGCGCCGGCGAGCTGCAAGCTGAGCGGACGCTGCTGCGCGACCAGCTGGTGCGGCTCGAGGCGCGCGTCGCCGAGCTGCAGGCTGAGTGCTCTAGTGCGTTGGCTGCTGCGGATAACGCGAGGGCGCAACACAAACATTATAAGGTAAATACTGGATTGAAATTACAATTGGTAGTATTTTTTACATACAGATCAGGAAGACCAAAATTATTACCGGTTTGTTGTTAGCGAAGAAAAAAAATCCACATGACTGCAACACAATGAGTCATTTAAGTCACGGCGCTGTACTAGTAGCAGTAAAAGCTAGTATGAGTATGCTAGCCAAATAGGCTTCAAAAACAAAATGCTACTAATATGCTCATTGGTATCAGTAATAATAAAAACTTTTTTAACCTAACTAATACTTATTTTTTATTCTTTTTTTTGTATTCAAACGATATAATAGGTGAATTTTTATTAGGATGTAATTCAGCAAGTTCAAGATCTTCGACATAGGTGGATAACTGAAATCAACGTGAAACCTATTGTGAGTGGTGTATAATGAATAAAATTATTCTTAGCTTACTAAAGAACTGGTAGTAGTAGAATAGTTAGTAGAAGATATATTTGTCTTATAAATACTTAAACATAGTAAATTTATAACTAATCACCAAATATTAAAATATTAACGAGGTCGTAGTTTCGATTCCGCCCAGGGCAAACTTCTATGTGATAAACAGAAATGCTATATCTAGGTGTAAAAATATCTATGTATATAAGTATAGATTTAAAAATATATATGTATGTTTAGCAGTTTTTTGAGGACCATAGTACAAGTTTACGCTTAGTTTTGGGTCAGATGGCTGTGTCTTAGTTGTTCAAAGATATGTATTTATTATGTAGATTGTAAATCTGATAATTAGACTTAGAAGGCTTATTCTTTTCAATTTCAGCCCTTCCAATTAGGATACATACGAATATTATAATAAATATGTCTGTTCTTAATAAATAGCAACTATATTGTCGTATAACATTAATAGGACACTATAGCAAAAGAGCGAGCGTTACGCCGTCAGACGATGAGCGGTGGTGAGACGGAGAACGCGCGAGTGGCGAGTGCGGAGGCGCTGGTGGCGCGGGAGGTGAGCGCGCGGGAGGCGGCCGAGAGCAGGTTGGCGGCCGCCGACACCGCTGCCGCCCAGCTCAAGGGGGAACTGGACGACCTCAACGTTCAGTTGAGTGCCGCTCAGGTACACTCTTGGGATTTTTGACCCCTAAACTCATGTACACACACATGCACAGACGCTGATACATACAAATACACACGTATACTCGCATTCTTACTGAGTGGCGAGACAAATAGCCTGCACAGTTTGCAGGACACTGTGTGTTTGCGGTATTTGTCATGATTTACGTTTATACCTGCAAAAATTGTAATTGTTTCGCTTGTATTCATGACCTGCCAATTTTGACCCATCTTACTCCTTAGTGAATGACTTTAAAAAAAATTCTACTTTGAGCAATGCTCTCTGGCTCTCTCAAACTGGTCTCTGCAACCCCTAATCAAAATTTTAAGAAGAAGTTTAAGTAGTGCTTTGTCTGTCACTCAGTAATAATTGCGAAATCACTATGTATATTTATGTGATTCTTAATTTGTGCTGTGTTACATTTTAGGAATCGTTAATAGAGAAACAGAGGCAGATAGAAGCGACTAACAAGCAGCTCAGTGAGGCGCAGAGTTTGGTTGCCCAGGAGCGAGTGCGCGCCTCCGCATTGGATGCACACGTACAGGTGCGTGAATGATTTCTATTTTATAATGAATGTAAAAGTATGTTTGTTTTAACAAGAACCGATATAAATATGTATTTCATTTGTGTTAAATTAAACACATATATTGTTTTCAAAACCAGGACAAACGAAGTGTAACCCGAAATGAATACACATTATGTTTGAATAATAATTCTGTGATTACATTTTCTTTTATTAGACGAATAATTAAAATAAACATAGTAAATATTTCAGTATGCTGTTTTAAGATTATTTTTATCTATTAATAATTGTCCATTTTTGCCATACCTCTGCTGGACCTCCTCCAAGGCATTTTCAAAACATTAATTTCCTGTGTATTAGTAGCTACTTACAATGGTAGTATATGTTAATATTGAGCTAAAGGTAATTAATATCGAAGGTAATTATGAATAATACTTAAGGTAATTATGAATAACGCTTGACAGTAATTATGAATAATACTTAAAGTATGTTGCGAACAGGAACTGGAGCGTTGTGTGCGCGCGGCGGGCGAGCGCGAGGCCGCGCTGGAGGAGCAGTGCGCGCGCACGGAATCTCGGCTGCTGCAGCGGCTCGACGAGGCCGAGGCCAGGGCTGCCAACGCATTGCATGAAGACTGTAGGCATCGTGAAAAGGTGACATTTCTATATAAATATTAATAATTTTGTTTATTGCAACAAACAAGAAAAGAAACATATTATTACAAACACAAACCTAATAAATAAACTGAACAAAAGACCAAAAAGTACAGTACTGATGCGCTCTACTCCTTGAGAAAAACCAATGTTGCTTTTTTAATTTATAAGATTGTCAAGTTGAATGTAACACTTTGTAGGTTATTGATTAACTTGTGAATAACCAAAAATAATATAACTTATTAACGTTAACAGGTGAAGACCCTAGAGCAGCTAGTGCGTCAACTGGAGAGAGAGGTGAGCGCGCTGGAAAGCCGCGTTTGCGCAACGTGTGCGGCGAGAGACACTTCGCGGTCGACTGACGCGGAGGGCGAGGTGCGGCTCGACACTCGCAGCGACACCGAAAGCGCACCCGACACCGCGGACACTGCGCACGACACTGCACGCGACACCGCGGACACCGCGCACATCGCCGCGCAGCTCATAGTGCTCAAGGAGCAGCTTGAACGAGCCGAGACGCAGTTACAGGTTACATTTCAAATTTAAAATACATTATTGAATCACTTATATTGTGTATATTTTTGAATACATTTATTAATTTAATATTAAGTTACGATCTGTTCAACCATTACTTGAATTTCTTTAATAAGTCATATGTGTTCCAGTACAATAGTTTAACGGTGATATAAATTTTATGGCCCATTAACAGATAATTGAAGGAAAAGAATATCTTTTGTTTTCAGGCTCGCACCGACGAAATAGCTACTCTGCGGCAAGAGGCTAGGGCCGCTAATTTAGCGAGATGGCGAAAGGTTTGTCTTGGTTCACAATATAATAGATAATATTTAACTCCATTAAAACTTTATAGTTTGGAAAAATTGATTCAAATTGATTAAAAATGACTTGAAACTTATTGAAGACTGTAAAGTAAATAATTACTCCAGGAAAAGGAATTAAACGAGCTGACACTAGACGCCAAAGTGACGAGTCGCGATCTGAAGCGGGCGGAGGAGCGCGTGACCTCCTTGCTGCAAGCCCGTAAAGCCGCCGAGGAGAAAGCCGGCCGGCTGCAAAGCGAGCTATCCTCCCTCAAACCTCAGCACGACCAGGCCAAGGCGGAGGCAGCCCGTTGCAAGGAACAGCTTGAGAGACTGCAGAAGTCATACGATATTCTACAGGCAGAAGTAGATAGGTCTGTTAATAGCTGTTTCTTTGAAGCGTTTATAGCGCACGCAAACGAAGCCAGATGCGGTTTAGGATAGCTTTACACTTAGTGCAACTTCAATCCGGAATAAATGTTAAACAAGCCATAAAAAAAAATTCGTAGGGTTTTATTTGTAGGGTTTAAATCTTTCAACATATTGAAGTATATTGTTTTATATTTATTGATTTTCGTTTTAATACACTTTATTGTCACCAAGCAAAAGGCATGATTTATAAGAAAAGTTTTTAAAAATACGCCTTGGCCAAAAGTATTAGGCACCCTATAAATTACTGCAAAATTATATGTTCAGGGAGAAAAAAAAGTACTTTTAA
>DWJZ01005137.1:0-14430 GCA_018249125.1 Asbolis capucinus | reverse complement strand
TGTAAAGACAAATTTTCTATAACAAGATGAACTAAGTTAACCAAAGCGCAAGTCAATATCAATCTTATTGAGAGTATATCGTTATCACTCTTAATGGGTGACAATAGGTTATTATGTTCAGACAATCCATCTAGCGGGGAATAGAACCATTTGAAACTCATAATATTTCTAATAGATTAACGTACAAAGACGTCAGAAAATTCGTAGAATTTACAAATTTTGATTGTTAGTGTAACGGTTAATTTTCAAAAAGAAATGGCCAATTTATTAGACTATTTATAAGGTAAAACTAAGATCCAATAAACGTAATCATTTATTAGTGGGAAACAATATCATTAGTCATTTACAAGTGTTAATTTGGCTAGCCAGGTTCCCATCTAAACGACAGGTATACCATATCCACTTATCTCTTTATTCCGTGATCTATATCATGAGACTTTTAGACTTTCAGACTATTACTACTAGTAGAAACTGAAAAGAATCGTAGGTACCTCAGAATATAAAATTATAGGTATTAAAGAAGTAAGTATTATTAAGAACTGCCATGCTATGACGGCCACGTTCAATCAAGCCAAAGTTTACATATGTGGATACTCTGTTTTCTGTGTTCATGTATCTCAAAGTATTCTGTAAGACTGAGTAGGATCCGATTGATAGGGTGATGTGATAAGAGCTACCCTAACTAGGAGACACGACCATCCTTTCGATGGGGCCCTTAAGATTGGATAGTGTGCTGTCTAACACCGTGTCATAGTTTACTAATTTACAATTATATGTGTACATGATGTCATCGTATCGTAGATGCAAAGAATACAGTAGTACAGTACCAATATAGGGAAAAAAACTCTTTTTTCTCCTGCTTGCTCGTTTTTGTGACAATACATTTTGAAGCGCTGTATATCTGTTTCTGTAAACCACGGACGTAATACGTCTATCCTGTAATCTCAATAATAAGTAGTAATCTCAAATTTTTAGACAGCTCAATACACTTATTTTTCCATAGTATACAGCAAAGCGACAACAAATTTTAATACATAAACTCCCGCTTAATGCTCTTTTGTAACGACGGAAATGGATTATTCACGCAACTACTAAGCTCCCTAACTCTTACAGCTATTATATTACCCAATTGTCAGGGATATTGGTTAGTTTTATAATGCCTAAGTGCCTAAGGGATCGCCCTTCGAGCCGATCGCTGCTCGTCCCAATTTCTCTTACTCCCTTCCCCTCCTCTTCACCACCCATTGTCAACATCACATCTAGTGCATGAATACAAAACGTTAATCTTTTAACTTCAATAATGAAAAACTTTCAACCCCCAAAGTATTTCATGTTTTTTTTCATCAAATTCTATTCTAGGTGCCTTCCTCTGTACCAAGTTTTATTAAAATCAGTTCAGTAGTTTAGGCGTCAAAAGTAAAAGACGGACAGAGTTACTTTCAGATTAGTAATATTATAGTAAGGATGATTCAACGTCGTAAACTTCAATTCCAATGTAACAACTTGCAATAAAAAAATATAATATAACGAAAACGCGAAATAACAAAAAAAATATATATAAATGTCATCTCCTAAAGTATTGTTACGGGAGTGGGTTGGGGGTAGGAAAGGAGTATGGCCGGTTTTAGTAGATGATGTTTTAATTAAAGGTAGAAGGGTAATCTGGCATGTCACTAGTGAACTGACGGCAGTGAACACTTTCGTTTTTCTCTCTTCGCCACGGATTCCTTCCGGATTTGCTTCCGAAACTGAACTGCCCGTCTCGTGTATCCGACCGCCTTATATACCCCTCTAAAAATGAAACATTTTTAATTTTTTTTCTATCCTGGTCACAATTTTGCTTTCCTGTTCTTTCCAGAATTACCTAGAAGTTCTGCTTTTAAATTTCTTCAATTCTTCTCACACATTTTCTGTCCTGTATTTTCATTTCCATTGCGCCCAGAAAGTTCTAGAAATTCTATTTTTAAATTTCTTCTGCACGGCTCAAACATTTTCTATCCTGTTCTTTCAGTTCTATTTCATCCAGATTAAACTAGAAATTTTCTTTCTCTTTAAAATTATAAAAATATAATATAAAACTTGGGATCGAACCATGAACCTCCGCTTCGATAGTCCGACCATTTCCCACAGAACCACGTAGTTCTGACAGCAAGTGTCGAAATTCGTTAACAGTGAAATCTACGCGACAGTATTGCTTTAACATAAAGATTGTGTACAAGAATTTTACTGATGAGATTAACGGCCTATAGTATGTTTTATTAGGTATACGTAGTACAAACTAAATGACGGGAGTCCTTTATATAATACGAAGACGTTTTCCATACCAATAGTTGTAACACGTTAGCTATATGTATGTTTAGCTAGTTCGCAAGTCGATGGATCAATTTGGCCGATTCTCCTGGACTATTTTTGTCGTATACCTAACTCGTCACCTTTTATCATTGTAGTCAATCTCTATAAGAATTAATACATAGAAATAACAAGGTATAATCAGAAAAACTGTATTGTAATGTATTGAAAGATGAACGTACTCAGCACAACGGTTTGGCATCGAAGATACCCTATTTACGGAAATTTAAAAAATAACTCGGTTAGAAATTTCATCAATTATAAAATTTATTATAATATATTTAGGTTGGTAAGTACCTATGTATTATTATTTAATTATAAATTGTTAATTTTGGGCAGATTAAAATAAAGTAACAATTCAAAAGGACTTACCCAAATAGGCTTATATTATTGGCTTTCTTGTTTGCGCATATCTATTGATATAAAATCAATATGATTTACTAGATAATTTTCTTACATTATGTATGATTTACTTAGTATACTTTTATAGCTTTATTGAAATATCAAGGCAGCATAACTGTACCCTACCTATTACGAGTTGCAAATTTTATTAGTGAAGACAACAGCTACAGTCTGCTCTATCGTCGTCGACTGAAAGTTTTTCATTTCACTCTCACAATGGGATGAAAGAGGAAAAGTTCTGTTGTGGGCGGGGGACTTGCGAATGGGCGGAGTCAAGCGGCCTGTCTTTAACGGCAGCCCTCCATATCAACCCCCAGTGTTAGAGTCCTCGCTGCACTCAGTAAGTTACTACTACTAACGGCGGTCGCTCTAGCTCTAATTCAATTCTCCATTTTTTAACGGTCTACGACATGGGTCATGAGGTGAAGTGAAAACTGTGAAATGATCTGGCATACAGAGTTTACTATAGATAATGTTTAATATGGACCATTTGAATTGTCAACGATACCAGCCTCTGGAAGCAAATGGTATGGTGCCCGTCGGTCTAGCTAGTTCCCCAAACTCAGCAAACAGCTCCGATATGTTCCTGTACGACGATTCCTCCATGTCCGACGGCAGTCTGTACGCCAGCGATCAAGAAAATCAATCCACACCTCCCAAAAGGTAGGTCACTAATACTTTTATGATCATTCTACATAATTATATGCAATGCCATAAATACCAAATCTATTAGGTTCCTAACCTAACCTAAATGGAAACCGTAAAAAGAAATTTTCACATTTATAAGAGACAGGCAGTGCTTGGGCGAAGTCGAACGTTTTGTTTTGTAAAAACTATCTAGATATTTCACTTATAATTGTAGTCAAATTCTATCTATCAGGAACAGCAACTGTTGCAATTGCGAGTCTATATCTTCTTGCTTACGTTATTGTAACCATCCATAAATATGTAGATATCCTGTGATAATAAAAATTCATTACAATTTATTTAAATAAAAAGCGATGCGATATAAACATATGCGATTAGAAAAACAGGCCTAATACAAAGAAACAAAATTTCTCGACTGAATTAAACCTGAACGTAGTATCAAGTCATGATTATCATAGAAATGCATTGTCATCAGGAGAGAAGCTTAATGAAATATTTCAGCTACATAGCTTAAGAGAAAGCAGGTTTAATTAAGCTTGCAAGATTTGACACGGACAAACCAACAAGGTAACATTCTCTGCGGGTTAAATAAAAGCTTGTAAAAACATAATAGTTGTCATTGAGTTCATCCTGCTATAAGATTACCGGACCGATACGAAACCGGGTGTCTGAAAGTCTAACACATTTCTGACTCCCTAACTCTACGAGAAGGTACCTGGTTTGTACCTGGCCTTGTTAAATATTAAATAGTGTACAAGAAACCACGAAGAGGCGAGATTATCTTTTCCTCTAGGATGTATTTATCTTCTGTTTTGACGGCCTTTGGATACATATATGAGTGTTATGAACACCTGATAGTAACTGTATCGTGTTCAGCTCCGCATACTTAATACTAGAACCTGGATTTTTTACATTTCGTACAAGTCTTTTTTTAAGATCTGCTACGGAGTTTCTTAAATTTATTACTTAAATAATACCTAATCAATAAACTATTTTTTTATTTTATTCAATAAGTCATCCTTCTTCCCATTCCACTCGGAGTCCATGACTTAAACTTTAAAGTTAGGCGAATAATTTAAAAAATATTGTTTGGATTTTCATTATGCCAGATTTCTATGACGGACCTCCCGCACAGCAACCACAGAAAATTGACTAATGTAGCCTACCGACTGAGATAATGCCCGATAAGGCCTCAACCCGTAAGTGGCCTTCCACTGAGTGACTCTATATAATGATACTCATTATTGAGGAGGCCATGAGAAAGACATAAGTTCAGTGAAATACCGTCTAAACCAAAGAGGTGGATCATATTCCACCTGGTACTTGACATGTACTCGTAGTGCCATATAAATTTGAAAGACAATAGAGTACTTTTTGAGTTATTTATATGTATACTGTATAAAAATCAATGCAACTTCTCGTTGTAATTTTTAACTCAAGAACGGGCTCATCTATCCAAACCAAATGTTTAGGCTTCGGTCTATTTAGTAGATGGTTTATATGAAGTTTACAGAAAATCGGTAGAGTGGTTCTTCGTTTATCACATTGGTTGTATTTGTAAATGGGGATTTTACTGTCAAATTGAACCCTTTTTCAGTTCACGCGGACGAAGTCGCGGGCGGAAGCTAGTAATTTTTTAACGTAATTACACTTTACGTTCTTTATTAACTTTTTATTGGGTGTACCTATTTTGTTAATGTTTTTTTATTTGAAAGCATATATATACGCTGTGTAAATATGACAAATAGTTTTAGAGTTACATGTATTCATAATAATGCGTATTTAATTAGCTACAACTACGTTGATGACGTTATCATTCTATTACTTGTCTGAATCATTTGTTTTTTTAAATGATAAAAAAGATTATTTTTCGTCAGGTCTGATTGCCGTCGGCTGCACAAAAGGCGTTCGCGGTGTCCACAACAGCAGATACAACAGCGACAAGCAGCAAACCTTCGCGAGAGGCGACGCATGCAGTCCATAAACGATGCCTTCGAGGGACTCCGAGCTCACATACCCACATTGCCCTACGAGAAAAGACTGTCGAAAGTCGATACTCTAAAACTCGCAATCGGATATATCAGTTTTTTAGGAGAACTGGTGAATACATTCTCTAGTCGTTTCATCCTAATATCTGAATAGATTGACTTGCTTATCGCATGAAAACACGAAGTATCACACAAGTAAAACATATTATGACCAAAATTAGATGGTTTCCTGCGATTGCCAAGCCAATCTATTCAATCAATGGATCTTACAACTTTTTACGTTGGAAGAACTGAGTTGCGAGGCTTGTTGTTTTACAAGTTATGTTTTTGATGGTATTATTTAGTTATTATGAATCATCCTTAACACATTAGCGCAATGAACGCCACTATATGGATCTGTATCTGCAAGCCTTCCCACACATCCGAGTTCAAATGTAAATGCGACCCTTGACAAAAACAAAGTAAACCCCATATCATTACGATACAATAAATGTTTGTTATGCCTTGAAGCTTAAGCGACTAAACCAATGTTGATGAAATTTGGCGCAGAGATAAACTAGTACTTGAGAACATTAAGCTACCTTATATGAAGGAATGTGTAAGTAACTTGTAATACACCCATAACTTTTTGAAAATTTGAGGGGGGGGGCAAGGTTCGAACCCTGGACCACCTATTCGAGGGACCAAAGGTCAAATCATTACGTAATCACTGCTTTTAATAGTAAGCCAATATAATAGTTATTTATAAACAATTATAATTTTATTCGAGGCTAAGTTAAGGCTAGGCGAAAATTAAAATGTTTTTTTTGTTTAGGTTCGTGCAGACAGAGGTTCCTCTTCCGAGCCACTCTTGGCTGGCATGAGCAACACGAAAAATAAAGAAGAACAGAAGAAAGTCATAGTCAGAGGTATTTAAACTCCGTATTAAATATTATTTTAAGGAAGGTAAAAGCGAAGCCCAGTGTTGAGACATCTATGTATATGTACATATATATATATATATATTCGATATCTCTACAGATAAATAAACTTGAAGTGTCTGTTTGTAATATTAAAATAACCGCTTTTTACCAAATGCATATGTGTACACACGGTACATATACCAAAATAACAATTATTTCAATTATTGGCTGTCTTTCTGTTTGTTCTGCCTAATCTCTGGAAGGGCTGAACCATTTTTGATTAGCAAATAGCTGATGTAAAAACAAGAAACTTAAGATACTTTTTAGAACTACGAGTATAACATATAAGTTGTTGTACAATCCACGAAGAAAAAAGAACGGAAGAAAAACTTGTTTGTTTTAACAAAGTGAACAAAGTTGCGGGCACAATAAATAGATACTAATTATTGTCACTACCGGTTGCAGTTTAAACTGGTTTAGTGTCGACAACTATGGAAGTGTAAAATCATATACTCTTTAAACTATACTAATAGGATATGTAAGCCAGTAGAGTTTGTTTGAACCCGCTTTTCTCAGGAACAACTGATTTTAAATGAAAAATATTTTTCTGCTGGATAGCTATCTATGTATCCTTTTACCGAGGAAGGCTATAGGCTATTTAACTTCACACCGCGACGAATAAGATCTTTGTATTAATAAAAAAAGTTGGAACGAAAACGAGAAAAAATATCATTTTTAGAAACTATTAAGCCCCTACGTTTTTTGTTCAACTTAAAGCGGATAAAACTGCGGAGCACAGCTAGTTAATATACTTTTTTTTACTTTCTCGAATGAGGACCTATCTGCGCAGTGATTACATGTCATATATGAAAAAAAATATTCGATAGTAAATATTATTCTGAAAACCTTGCCATAACTAATTATTTATTAATTTTATGCTAATAGAATTTTAAGTTTACTTCGTGTTTAATGTATCGTAGCTTTGTATGGTAATGTATGTAAATTACAGTAGTAAATAAAATATAAAAAACTAATTAAAAATCTATTTTGAAAGTTATTTACCGGAACAAATCAGTACTTGTTTTTTTTTCATATTTATAGACTAACAATTTTGAAACCATTTTGACATGGGGTTACCGTCATCTAGGGATGCTAACCAAACTTTAATAACGTATTTACTTCCTCTTTGTCATTTTCATTGGTCCTCCTGCAAATTTTTCGATCTATAAAATAATAATTTTTCTATCTATAAAATACTGTCCATCGAGGCACCCTAATACTCTTTTGTGTCTATCGACTTGACCATCACTCCCGATCGTATTCATTGATTCCAATGAAAGACTTTATATGTCCTTTAAACTTCCAACTTGTTTTATTCTGTACTAGATGTACCCGCAGCTTCCGTTACACGTACACTGTTTTTTTATTATCAGTGTATCAAAAAATCCCATACTAACTTTTATCCCGTATCCCAAGGAAATCCCGGCATATTTAGGGATAAAAAGTATCCTAAATATTAAGTAAATTTAAAGCCGTAGATTTATCAAGATTTAAAGTAATTCCAAACATAACACTACATATATTAATATATTAAGAGGTATTTTAGTACAAACTTTCATCTCCCTTTTCTATCCCTTATAGGATAAAATTTAAAAAAACGCAGAATTTATAATGATCATATTATAATTAAGGATAAGTACATTTCAAATTCAAAGTACACATACATACACGTATCACAGCTTTTACCGAAATTTTCTAAATATACACAATATCTTTGAAAAATATCAAAAAATAGAAACATGTATTTCATTAATATAAGTAAGGAATGTTTATTGCCAATTTCAAGCAATTCGGTTGATGTTTATGAATTTTCCCATACAACCCAATAGAGAAACCCGGGAATTATTTGGAATAAAGAGTATCCTAAATATAAATGAGGGATATAGGTAATAACTTTACAAAGTTTCATCGAAATCTGTCCGCGGGTTTTCACACGATGCGCGTTCAAAGAGACAGACAATAATTATAAAAACAATCCGTGCTCTATCTCGATGTTACAGTGCCCCTCATCAAAATTTTGAAAAATTATTCAACGTACAGATAAAAATGCTATTTGAGTTTTATTATTGTATAGTTTTGTCTTAATGTTGACAACGGTATATTAAATATTTTTTGAAAATTTTGATTCACGGAGGTTTTGTTATCGATATAGAGACCAAAACATTTTTTTGGATTTATTGTCTGTCTGTTCGAACTTCAGGCAAAAACCAGATTTAGATGAAATTTGGCATAGTCGTAGTTTAAACCCCGAGAATGGTTACAATATAGGTTCTATCCTAGAAAATGACTTTCTTTCCCGCGGGATAAGGTCAAAAATAGTATGGCAACTCCGAAACAAATCGACCAGTTAAGCTCTACATACGTTATGTTAGGAAAAATTAATTCATGCAAGCGAAGCCATGAATATAGCTATTTAATTTATATGATTACAGACCTATCAGAGACATCCGTGTCTGGCATTTTAAGCATATTGCTGAATAAGGCATCCTTTATTATAAACCCTAAAAAAGAGAAAAGTTGTTATTTCCAAGATAAGACAATATATACTCGGTGCAAATTCGATCTGTATTTCTTTCCATACAATAACGTCAAGTTAATAAAAAGTTGTTCGAATCGATTACAACATCATATCCCATCATCTCGGCGTCGCCAAGTTCTAGGATACTTAATGAGATTAAGAATTATAGTTAAATAATAACATCGGTGATTCATTTAGATTCACTTGCTACGGTCAGGTAGTGCCAGGGAGTGCGCGACCCCTTTTAACAATTATTGTTTATATAATTTACGCACCTTTCGACACAATCGATAAAAACTCATCAGTACGTAGCGTAGCGGTGTTAAAATATTGTACAGTAAGCTATCGTGTTGCATAAAAAATGGTTTTTATTTAGAAGTTATGTTAAACATCATTAAGTTTTATTCATTGCACATTGTAATGATTAGCGAATGGTCCAGGTGGGCATTGATCGTTGTTCTCACGGTGGCATCGCGTGACGCGTCCCAATCTCCCGTGGGACAGTGTGCCAACGTGTCCGAACAATTGTTTCAATTTTATCACTCCCCAGACAGCTCCCACTCTCCCAGCCGCCCTCTAAACAGCGTTGTAATTACTCATAATGATTTACATTACACGTGATGATCAACATGTCTCTTGTATGGGGTATGATTGTATGAAAATAACAGTTTTGTTAAAGCTAAAACATGTTCAAAACTTCTTATTTCACCATAATGTCATTGTAAAATTTCAATTATGCTAACAGATTGAGAGCACGTGCCTATATAAATATTATCAGTAATAGTGATCTATAATTGATATTATTAAATTCAAATTACATGCGGAGTTGGGCAAACAACCATAACGCATTATGTACCTGACATATAGGTAGATAAACCTATTTGCTTGACAGAGAACATAGCGAACCTACTCATACTTATATGTACATAAATTATATACATTTTATAAAGGCGTTCATATTTTTTAACATTGTTTTATTATTTCATAACACAATGTTTCCTTTAAATTTATATAAAAACAATATTATACATACATATATAGTACACTTGTATCAATATGTGAGCTAAGCGTAAACAAGGGAGCAAATCGTCGCCCGTCGCGAATTTATCCCCGAAGCAAATTGAGAATTTGCCCTTAATAAACAGTGAGGCGGAGTGCATTAAAACACTATTAAGCCCTCGTCACCCTTTAAGTGTTCCCTTATAATAAAGAATGGAGTATCGAAATATTGGTGAAGAGTACAAATTAGTATAAATTCATAGAAATTTATATTAAAATTATTAACACAATTAATTATAGAGATGTAAAAAATCTTAAACTCGTAACAGTAATCTCAAAAGTCGATCAACTGTAAGTCAGACGTGAACAAATTCATATTTCCATACCAGCTATATCTATGTACTTACAAAGCGAATTTGTAAAGTGTATGAAACCCTCAAAATTATAGGGTACCATCATACAACACATTTCTTCGGTTTAAACATTACACGTTATTATGGAACTCATGTAGGCTGGAGCAGATGCTGATTTTTAACTTTGAATATTACATGAAGTAACTGTATTAGTAACAAAAAAGATTTGATATCATTGGATACCAAATTAAATAAAATAAAAATGCGTGGCATCGATTAATTTATCAGGGAAATAAACTATATTTGATCATATTAAGTGAGCTGTGTGTTATAGTTATAAATATATGCATTAAAAAATATTATCAAGCCAGTAGGGTGGACGTAGTAGGTCTGCTCTCTGCTACGACCGCAACTCCCGTCGAGTGGGTGCCACATAATCTCTTTTTCAATTAAATAAAAACACGTTATCGAAGTGTAATGTAGGATTTACATAGAGATTACTGAGCACGTGTGCGGCTTTACCGCCAGAACTCTTCAAACCGAGGCGCAGAATTAAAATAAATAAAAAAGACGGTCTTTGCCCTCCTTTTATACTGTTCAATAATATAATTGTCCTGATTGATACATATAGTAAAAATAATAATTTTAAAAATAATATTTAGATTATCATCTATAATATACATTCGTGTTATGTTCGTACTTGTTGTGTTCGTTGGTAGGTAGTACTTAGGGATATTTATGGCATGTAAACGTCGATTTTTGCATACATAATTTCATTGTATGCAAAGCAAAAATTGGTAAAGGCGAATATTAATTATGAAAATGACTATAATTAATATTACTTGTTATTTAAACTAAATAAAAATCAAATTGGAGTAGTAAGAATTAAGTATTTTGTGCGTTTATTCCAGACCTGCGTAGCGACCGGAATCTCAAGTTAAAAATAATTAGCTCACCGTAGAATCACATGAATATTATTCTACTTATTGAAGTACTGGCTTTTCACATTGTAAAAATAATATTAAATAATAAAAAAACGTCAGGGCATGCATTTGTACCTTGACATTAGTTTTTGATAGTTTCTATAAATATATTTATTGAATTTAATTTGAGACTTTACAAATTATCTCATATACTATATATATAATAATTCGTAATGCCGATAAAAATTTTACTCGCGCGTCAAATATTTGACGCCACCGGGGTCCCTACTGTAGAGGTGGACATGGTTACTGAACTAGGTCTGTTCAGAATCGGAGTCCCATCTACAGACTATAAGAAGATAGCAGAAGCTGTGCAGCTGCGGGATAATAAGCCTAACGAGTATTTAGGCATGGGGGTTACGATGGCTGTCAAGAATATCAACACCATCATCGCTCCTGAGCTTATTAAACAGAATCTCGAAGTCACCATGCAAAAGGAAATTGATCAATTTATGATTGCTTTAGATGGCACGGAAAATAGATCCAGACTTGGCGCAAACGCAATAATGTGCGTTTCACTAGTAATAGCCAAAGCTGGAGCTGCAAAAAAAGGAGTTCCACTATACAGACACATCTCTGATATGGCCGGAGTTACTACTATAATTCTCCCAGTACCACATTTTACAATTCTCACTGGCGGCGTCCTCGCTTCTAATGGATTGCCATTTCAGGAATACATGATTATGCCAACTGGCGCTTCGTCTTTTGCTGAAGCTATGCGTATTGGCACCGAAATTTATCGTTATGTAAAAAATGTGATAAAAGTAAAATACAACGTCGAGTCTACTTACGTGAGTGATTCTGGAGGTTTTGCTATTCCTTTGGAGAGCCATAGAGATGCTTTACTGTTTTTGACAGATGCCATCAAACAGACTGGTTATTTTGGAAAAGCTGAAATTGCTATCAATGCTTCCGCTACAGACATGTTTAAGGATGGTGCGTATGATTTGGAATTCAAAAACCCAAATTCGAATCCTCAAGAATATATGTCATCGGATAAGCTAGCAGAAGTTTATCTTGATAATATGAAAGAGTTTCCAGTGTGTTCCGTGGAGGATGCCTTTGAATTTGATGACTGGGCAGCTTGGTCTACTTTGACTGTGCGTACACAAAACCAATTATTTGGCAATGATCTAACTCAAACCAATTTGAGGAGAGTAGGATTGGCAATCGAAAAAAAGGCGGGAAATGCGATAGGATTACGATTAAATCAAGCTGGTACTTTAACTGAAATAATAGAAGCTTACAAACTATTAAAACCAAATGGATTTGGAATTGTTGTTTGCGACAGGTGGGGTGATACCGATGATCTGTTTCTTGCAGATCTAGTGGTAGGCCTTTCAGCAGGACAACTAAAATGCGGAGCTCCGGCACGAAGTGAACGGGTTGGCAAATATAACCAGATTCTTAGAATTGAAGAAGAATTAGGTGCACTGTCCAAATACGCCGGTAAAAACTATCGCGGTCAAATGTAGATTACTAAGATGTTTAGTAATCATTTTCTTTTTTAAACGTATTGGTCAGTAAACCTTAAATCCTATATAAAAACAAATGTGTGTAATTTACAATGTTATTTCTGTTCAAAAAAGTAGTATCACGGCTCCTATGACAGATGTGATAACTGGCTACCTATGTTTATTAATAATGACACACAAAACAACATAAATTCATAAATCGCAGCAGACCCTTCTGCCACAAACGGTGTAATCGCCGGATATACTCATTAAATTCGTAGTGATACGTCATTATAGGTCTAAACTGTTATTAACGGAGTACTTGATACTTGCACAGTTTTTGTGTTTTGGTGAGGAATATAGATTAGTGTATAACGTGAATCGATAGACATGTTATCGATAAAATTACTTTTGTGTGAGTCCGATAACTAGGAGTACCTACGAACGGGCACTCGAATCGAAAAACTAGTTTTTATGACATAAATAAGTACACTAACCTGTATGGTGCTTACGTCACTCTGAAAAAAGCGATCGTCTTTCTTCATTTTATCGTTTCATTTTCCTTGTTTCTGCTGTTCGCATAATGTTACTTTATAATCTGTTTCGATAACTTTATGAAGCATTATATGAATTAAAATCGAAATGTGACTTATGAAGGTCTGCTTTTATTAAAATCAAATCAAAATTATATAATCAATATAATATTACAAATGTTTACAGACCACGTATTTCAACACATTTCAGGTTATATTTATTTAGGTATAACAATGTATTAAAATCAACAAACTGTGAAGGGATCTACATATCCCACATCCATTTATCCAATTTTGCATCGTTCAATAGGCAGGAGATATCAATACAATTCATGTTTTCACATATTAAGACTTTACCGTACAAGTTTGAAAAAAATATATATTGAATGTACAAGACACTACATAACTTCAAATTTGAGTTCGACGAACTATCCCTGTCCTAATAGCAGATAATGGCAATGTGGCTGGCAAACAAAAGACAGCTTCTAAGTCAACGCAATCATTGCGTAAATGAACCTGAAAAACGAATAGGTTAAGGTCATGAATTATAAATAAATACCTAAACAATAAAGGAGCACAGAGGTTATCAAGAGGATATTGATACTTGTCTATTAATCGACACAGGTCAACCCTATCTGGCGATATCGCGACGGGCGCGCAGCGTAAGGGGACGTAACTGCGTGCACGTGTTCCACCCCCCATCATTACACCCCCAAATAAAAACATTCGGCTATTATATCGCATTCGCGAAAGTTTAGTTAGCCCTCACAAACTATTCACGCTCTCTCTGAGTAATTGTAGATAAATAAAACTTATGGTTTACGTTATTTCGCTACGGACAGGCGATTAAGCAAAAATAATTAAAAGTTCGCATGTTTTATTCTAGGGGCAGAGTTGATCATATTATCTTAATCGTATTTCCTAAGATGATTAAGGTAAATGCATTATTTTACATTCATAATTTACTTTTAAAAAGTGATTGCTGATGTTTCGGTTCGGAATAGGTAAAGGTCGTAGAGGGGATTCTTCAAATAATCGTACCTTTTTATTTGTGAACCGATTTTAATAACACTAAATATTAATAAAATTCAAATCAGCCGTCAAAGCACAGACAAGGAGATAAATAAATATCTTTGGACAACTCACACACGGCCGTCTGACCGTCTAAGCGTTAGCTTGTACTATGGTGATCAGATAACTGATAAACATACATATATACTTTTAAATACATACTTAAATAG
>DWJZ01005136.1:0-14432 GCA_018249125.1 Asbolis capucinus | reverse complement strand
TATGTATTTATAAGTATATGTGTATGTTTATCAGTTATCTGATCACCATAGCACAAGCTAACGCTTAGTTTGGGGTCCGATGGCCGTGTGTGAGATGTCCAAAGATATTTATATTTATTTATTTATATTTATATACATACATATATAACGAAATATTTGACAAGAAAAATAATTATAATAACGTACAAAAAGGTCCAGTACTTGATTACATCGATTTTTAGTGCTGGCGAAAGCAGTGGCAGCTAGATCAGCTGTACTAGCCGTGCTCGCCGTACAGGTTCACAGTGAAAAAAAAATAAAAACATTATGCTTGGGTGTCACTAACGCTCTGCCTGCCAGTCAGGAATTGTTATAATTGCCTCGCCCACACATGTGGGAAAAATAAAGAAAGAATGGCTGTATAGCTGAATAATCTGTGCAATTAATGATATAGTACATGGATCCCAGGTCATCAATATATCTTTTTAGGACGAGAGGCAGAAGAAGAATGGACAGGGAAACGACTAAAGATGGAGAGAAAGAAAAATAGCAGAATTGGCTTTCAAGATGCAACGTACTATATTTTACAAGTAATTTGGCGGCTGATTCAAACAAGAGGATGGTAGCTACCCAGACAGGCTACACAAAAACATAATTATTCCAGTAATAATATTAAAAACTTAAAATATATATATATATATAAATATATTGCCTAAAACCACTAACTTAAGGGTATTTTTTCCAGAAACAGATTCATTTCGTAATAGCAAATCACCCGTCTTACAAATCGTACCCACATCAATGTATTGCTAATCTTTTTTTCAGGCGCTTCATAGGTACGTCCAAATCATTATTTCTTAAGAAACGGTAAAATAGGCCATATTTCTCATTTGTACAAAATATTATAGGCTTAAAATTAATTATTATATGTGTATAATACACACATATACAGAACCAACAGTGGTATCATATAAGAGATTGTAATGAGTGGAAATCGAACCAATGACGTCCGGCTTAGCAGTCAGGTTTATTAACTACTAGACCAAATAGGCCAGTCAAAGTCCAGTCAATTTGGATTGAGTTCAAGATTACCAGAAGCCCTATACAACTTATATCGATTTTCCTTCCGAAAATCAGGGTATAAATACTCAACAGAATGCTATAAATGTGTTATATCCGGCGAATTGCGACATTGGCAACGCAAACTTATTTCCTTCAGTGATTCATCAGAAATATGGGATATACGTTAGGTATACCTACTGAGATATGTAATAAAAAGAAAAGAAAGAAGAACATATGTATGTTTATTTTATCAGAAATACAAAATAAATTCAAAATAATTAAAACAAATACATTTCAATTGCAAAAATAAATATAAAAGTAGTTCTTGTGTTGACAAAATAGTCGTGGCAAATTGACGCTGGTTTTTAGGGCGACCTGTATTAAGGGTTCCGTAAGATACCAATCCGATATAGGCTACAACTGGCTAGCTTGCTAGCTTACCGCCGCAATAATTCCATATAGTAAACATGTAAAAAATCTCGGTTTTATTCAGGATATTTCTTTCTAATGGACGTCTCAAATTTGTGAAATTAGTCGAAAAGTGTGTATAGCACTTGGATCCTGGACTGTGAAACTTCCTTCTCGTTGCCACTAAAATTATGCTCGGCCAATCTTTGCTTTTACCTAGATTTCACTACCCTGATATTTGCTATCTAGATATCCCAAAGGAGCAAATTAATAAGCTTGCGTATTTAAAATACGAGTACCTATGTATTAGGTTCATAACATGACTTCGTAAATGTTTCTGAATATCGTAATGAAATGGCACTCAATTCGCCTTCGCCGGAATACATACGTAGTTTTCAGTCTCTGTCGTGAGATGTTTGATCCGTGTTCAACATCTACTATAAAAAGCGATTTGAATACCTCGGATAAACACATGACCGCTTACCAATACCTAATCGCTATTTTCATTGTGTTTCATAAATAACGAATATCATAAACGCGTAAATTTGTAAGTATGTTTGTTAGAGTAACACGAAAAACATGCTTTACGGATTTGGATGAAACTTTACAGTAATATAGGTTATACATCAGAATAACATATAGGCTACAATTTGAAATAATTTTGTGTAATTTTGGTCATAATATAATGAAACATGTAAAGTTAAAAAAAATCTGCCCTCTGAGAGCTATCTTGGTGTACGCTGCCTAAACCATTACAGTTACACAAAGATGATGTACCGTAGGATTGTTTGTCTCGAGTAGTTTTAAATAAAAATCCCCAACAGCATATATCTACCTTTACAATGCACATTTTGGTATATAGGAATATTTATAGGTACGGACTGGAATCAAATTATGAACATTGCGAGCGAAGCCGCGGGAGGACCTTAGTAAAATAAATACTCCTTAAAATTGTCATCACAAAATTAACAACGTAAAAAAACAATAATCATTTTTGGCACCTGCGTGGACGAAGTTGCGGACAAAAGCTAGTAGACAAAAAAAATTAGGAGTATGCTTTCTACAAACACGCTTCCATCTGGATAATAAAGCCTGACGTTGGAAGCTATTCCGTCTGTTATTTAATTAATTGTTTCTTTCACCTATCACTGGCAATCTGTTTCTCGATAGAGAAATGTTATTAGAAATTGTGTGTATTGTTTACAATAAACTAGGTTCTTCCCGCGACTACGTCCACGCTACATCTTACAGCTAAGCTTCTCGATAGCTGATTGGTGGTTGGTGGTAACTCTAGTGATGGACGTGTTATCGAATCCTGAATGCCTTCGAATTTTGAAGATCAATCTTGACGATAAAAACCGGCACCAACTTCTTTACCTATCCTCCGAAGCACAGAAGTAGGTCTGACAGTTTTACTACTAGCGGCCACTTATCCCCCTACCGACTGCGCCGCTACACTTTTTCGATCACATACCAAAACAAACCGGCGGACTATGAACGGTTAAATGTAAAAAAGAGAATGAAATTGAAATATAGAAAATGGAATTTATTCAATCGAAGTATACTTATAAGAGCTCTCATTACTATATTCTTTTGTGTTTTTCAGTATTGAGAGGATACTTCTAGCTTCAGTCGCCGTAGTAGTGTCTTCACATTCATTAGTTCTGCGAGGGATAAGAGAAAGAGATGTCATGTTTCTTCTTCATTGTATGTTGTTCTCTTATCCATTCCGAGCGACTGGCCTATTGGTCTAGTGGTTAGTAAACATGACTAATAAGACGGAGGTAGCGGGTTCAATTCGCACTGAGGATAAAGTTCTTAAAGGTGTCTGAAGTCCAACAATTTGCACTTAGCCAGTGAACTGTACCCCTCACACATCACAGAGGAGATGCGTACTCAGTCGTGGGACAGTTAAGGAGTGCAATGGATTTGTTCAATAGTTTGAATTTATATTTGGCTCAAAAGCAGTCACAGATTAACACGTTCGCTGCAAGATTGATTTTCATGTACTGCCATATCGTGCGATGCCGTGTCGATTCAGCCTGGTAGTAAAATGTTTTCTAGTGCGAGCCAGGCAGTGCTCTGGTGCCGTTTTTCTGTCAAAAACTGGAATAAAATGATGAAATTTAAAGGTATGTAATTTTTTTTGTACTATGGTTTAGTTCATGAATCTAACCGTAGCTTAGCCCGGAGACGTTTATAAAAGATTCATTTTCTGGGTAGAAACTACCAGGCTTCTCATGCCCAGGATCGCACTAGATGAAATAATGCCAGGTCTGCCCGACCTGGTAACGCACAAGGAATTTGATTGTTTAGTGATGTTACAGTGATAAAAAATAATACAAATTTATTATTATCGATTTTTTCATTAGAAATATGTTAAAAATAAAGCGAAAAAACATCAAATAAGACATGTCTTGATATTTAATAGGAGGAAAAAAATCACAACAAAGCTAAAATGCTTTAATGGTTTCAAGGTACTTGCGCAAATGCTATCTGTTCGATAGAATTTTATAAATTATAATTAAATATTAAGGACATGCACCAGACCGTTTTTCTGCTTACGTTCCTCTTTTTAAAAGCTTTATCGCTATTTTCGGAGTCCATGGTATCAAACAAAATATATTTTTTTCATATACCAAATTACTTTTCTCATTCTTTGGAAACAAAATGGAACAAAATCTAATTGTTTTTTACACTGTGTCACCGTATTTATTTTGGAAGCGTCAATCGGTTGTATAGTGTACAAAGCAGTTTCGTAGTTATCACTTATCGATAGGTTGATCGATAACTGACAACACTATGCATTCCGTCCGCGCCCCTACCTCACCACGAAATGTTCCATGCGGGAACCAGGCCTTGTAAACAAGGACATGATTTTCTTGAAATGACCTTATCGAAAAGACCTGGTTTCGCAGCGAACGTTTAATTATAGTACAGTTGGCAATCCTAGTCGGGCTATACCAACGTATAGGATCAAAGTTATTTCTGATGGAATTATGTATTTCTATACTTTCTATCATGTTAGTATATCATGACCATTATCCTAAGGATATGACGTCATGATGGGCGTCGTAAAATATATCTAGGAGATAGCGTGACACACCGGATATCAGGGTCATTTGAGGGTTCAAGGATAATCCAAGTTATTTATACTATTTTTTTTACGTTGAATAAGCACTTGACTACGATCCCACTTAATGTAAGTGGCGATGAAATCTTTAATGGTAAAGTGTATATATGTATGTTTGTACATATATATAACGTTATATCTCAGGGATATTATATTGTACTAGAGTCCATCAGTGATTTCACTCGCGTAGTATGTTAATAAAGAGTGTTATTTGTTTAATTACGAGTATAATAAATATGTAAAGTTTAGTAATTCGCTCGAATAAACAAGTTTCTTTCTCTCTTTGTTGAGACTAATCTTATTAATGTATTCCTGTACCAAATTTCATTCGGGTCTGTTCAGAAGTTGAAGCGTGATATAGTAACAAACATGCATCATCATTAACTTTCACATTTATAATATTAGTAGGAGTAGGAAATTTCTCACCAATTATCATAATATTCTATACAGCATATTAAAATTTTATGTTGTTCTTTTTTACCGCATAACTTTTGACCGGGTGGATCGATTTTAATTTTAATTTTTTTTTTATTTCCAAGGTAATGCTTGTCCCGTAGTTTCATGACACTTTAAGCGACATCTGACGGGTGATTTTGAGTTATTAGTTTATTTTTCTTAATGTTTGTTCATAACTTTATATTGGGTTCATCGATTTTGATGATTCTTTTTATAAAAAAAGAATTTGTATAAACAAAAGCTAGTATTGCCGCATACTGCCATGTAATTTTGAGCGAAATCTGACTAGCAGTTTTTGGTCATGTGGTACTATTTTATTTTGAGCCATTTTTGACGGTTCGTTTTTGAGTTATCTTTAATAATGCGTATTTAACTGGTTGCGATTACGTTGACAATGATAGTTGAAGTTGAAGTTGGCTTTTTTTAAATGATAAAATTGATTATTAGTTTATTGTGAACATCACACAGACGCGGTGAGGGGATTTATTTCATAATATGTTTTGATGCTTTATTATATGCTGTAAGGACTATATAAGTACTTTATCATCATCATAATTTTAACACATTTCTGTGCTGGGGACACTCACAACGTGAGGGGTACAGACCATTGTCAACCATGTTGGCTAAGTGCGTATTGGTAGTTAGAATTCGGATGTCATACTTAAGGGGAGTTTAAGGAATGCAGGGGAAGGGGGGGATGTTTGAGCTAGAGCTCTCGCTCTTGCTCATCACATAACCATGATAACGAAGAAAGATGATGATGATGAAAGTGTGGAATTATTTGATTTCCAAAAAAAAACTTGACTTGAAAGCTCGGGACCAGTTTTGTCTGGTCTGGTCGTTGGAGGTGTCGCGACCGTTAGAGGGGTCGCGAAACCCAACTTGGGGTGTCGTCGCAAAATCAAAATGACAGGGTGTATAGGTTCCGTAAAGTTAGAAGCAGTCGCATACTCAAAAAGATTGCTCTAGATATTTCGTACAATACCAAATTACGCAGATTATCGGTAACACTAATAAATAATTAATTTAATATATTAGCTATGACGTAGAATTTGTTGTAGACACTTTAACTAATGGATTAGTTCATTAACTTTATTATATAGAAGGAGTGGGATGTTCAAGGGTTAGTTCATATTGTTAAGTGGTTTCAAGTTTACTGATGAAAATTGAAACTATGTAGGTAAATATTTTGTGAACATGGCTAGCTTTAAACTACCGGGGGCTGACTACAGAGTAAGGGTCCTCATGTTGAAGCCTTGGAGGGATGAATGGCCAACCCAAGTATGAGAAATTTCGAAGGCCTTCGATGGCATAGGAATTGCTACAGATAATAACCAGTGACAGTTTATTGTGCACTCCGAAACGCTCAAATTTTGCCACTAGTGGTCACCCATCTGAACTTACTAAACTATTCTTTAAACACATAAATTTCCCACTACCTAATAAGTATAGGTTTCACCTCCTAGCTGAAAAGGCAGAGAGCATACTCAGGGTATGAGAAGCTATACATGCTCAGCAGCACTCGTAATATTCCTCATCTTCCTCATCCTTTAGTGGTGAAATAAGTCGGATGACGATTCACGACCACGTGAGTTTCGTTTTCGGTTTTGGCTATAGTTGAAACTGAAATCGTACCTCGATATAATGGCCACCACTGCTGGAAACTACACCTTCGGTCGAAGACTACTTACAAAGTAACCTTTGTTTTACATATGTTATCTCCGTCTAATTGTATTCTGGTTCATCCATCATCCATCCGTTTTTGGTGATATTTTTGTGTATAGACGACTGTAGTTGTAAGGAATTTGGATTCACAATTGGTTTAGATTTGTTTTTGTAGAGATGTATTTATACATTAGTATAATTATATGCTAATTATAGCATTATTTAAGTTATTACCATGATAATAAACTCAACATTTTAATTTTTTTACATTTACTTAGAGCTTAGTAAAGATGTCTGATTAACGACAAAGTACAAAAAGGAATCGCAAAATAATTTGCAAGGTTATAATTAATCAATGTCTATTAATCAATTACCTTTTCTGAAATTGTCTATTTTGTAAAAGATCTGAAGTTGTACATAAATATAATATTGTATGTTATTTTAAGATTTTATTAATTTACAGTTGAATAGCAATATTTTTTCCATGTAAGAAAAAATCAAAAATATTTGTGACTTAGCAACGCCATCTAGTAACTGCGCTCAGAACTGTTGATGTGCTTTCGGCTAGCGCGTATTCTGCGACGTTACTAAGTTTCGATAACCGTGACACAGATGGCGGGAGTAGGCTGTAGCATGTGTGATGTTGGAAAAATTGCTAAAACAGTCACTAGATGTAGTTACAAACATTGCCTAATTGTAGGTTACTAAGTTTTCGGCTTTAATACGTATTTTAATTGAAATTATTTTCAAATTGGTCTGTATTTTTTTAAATTTCAATACATAATAGGGCTCAAACTAAGCGAGGGTACTAAGCCTAGGACCACTTTGATAATGTAATACATAATCATGTATTCTATACGATAGGTATTTACTACATTATTTAACCATTGCATGCCTTAAATTAAATTATGCTCAAATAAATAGGACCTTATATATATAAGGCATAGATATACATACATAGGCGTAACAACTAGCATCTGTTAATAATGAATGGAGCTGACGGTTTTATGTCTTCTCGGAAGCACTCAAATTTTACTACCAATTTCGTCCGTCCATCCATTCACTAACCGCTCCCTCTGGTACATAAATCGGGCAATCAATTCGGCTCAACGCAAGTTTCCAGGCTAGGAGCATTTTATAAATTGATTATATCCTTACTTCCTACTGATATTATAAACGCGAAAGTTTGTGACGATGGACGGATGTTAGTCCTTAAAACTACCTAACTCAATGAAATTTTACAGTAGTATACATTATGGTCTGCAATAACACATAACCTACTTTTTATTAACATACAACGCAGACGACACCGCGGGCGGACCCTAGTATATTACCCTATAGTATAAATGACAAAGTCTGTCTGTCGATCTGTTACCCTTTCCTATTCCGCCTAAATTATGCACCTGAAGAAATTTGGTACAAAGGTAGAATAAACTACTTTTTATTAGATTGTAATATACAGACGTAGTCGCGGCAAAAAAACTAGTTTAACATACCACTTTACCTATCAACTACCCGCAATTGTACTCATAAGTAGTAAGTTCTAAGTTTCATCGCAATTGACTTAGCATAAAGAATAAGCAATAACAATTTTATACAATTTTTACAGGTACGTATGGTCTTTCATCACAGAATAGCTGTCATAAGTCATGGGATCTTCACCACTCATCACCATTCGTAGATAGGACGACTGGTAAGTGATTCTGAATTAGATTCTGTAGAAAATAGAAGTTAATTAATGTTCCATTAAAATTAAGCTGTAATTAAAATATCCTTAGTTTGTAAGGTACAAAAAATAATGATATACATTTTTTTTATAAAGTTAAATTTTTTACTCGATATTTTAACATACATATATAAGATAATGATACAAAATTTATTTAACAAAACTTACATAACATACAAAATTTATGCAACATATAAAATTTTGTTTCAATATTTAAAAAAATTAAACACATACATATATTTATATGACCCATTTTAATTTAATACTATGTTAGGTTATTGAGGCCACCTCCTTTAATATATCTTAATCACATGCTGACAAACCAAGAGTTCACAAGAAGCTATTGAAGTTAGCTGTTTGTTCGGGGTTTGGTTAGAATTTTTAATTTTGTTTTGTTAGTACAGAGAAATAAAAACACGTGTAAAAATTGTACTAAAACACTTCTTATTCCTAGTTGGAATGTCGTTTAGAAAGCCCATAAGTGGGCAGGTGATGGGGAAATGCAAGTTTAGTTCAGACAAAAAAAAATCGAATGTACAAAATTACATAATTGGAACTAAATTAATATCTTAGATGAATTCAACAATCATACATAAATAAATACCAGCTGGTTGGTTTAGAGGTTAGTGAACCTGACTGGTATACCGGAGGTTATGGGTTCGATTTCCACCCAAGTCAAACTTTTCTGTGATGAACAGGGATGTTTGTTCTGTGTGTCTGGGTGTAAATATCCATATAATTATTATAAAAAATATATATGTACGTTTCTCAACTGTCTGATCACCATAGTACAAGCTGACGTTTAATTTGGGGTCCGATGGCCGTGTGTGAGTTGTCCAAAGATATTTATTTAAAAAAACAATAGATTCATATATGTATATATTATAATAATTTTGTTATATGTAATATTACATCCCTTTGAACGAAAATTACGCGATTGGAGGAGTATAAAATTGGCGTAGTTAACTTTAACCGAAATAGAAGTGCAGAAAGTTAGTATTTTTTGGGCGTGTTGGGGCAGCTTAGGCAAACCCCAATCCCATGCTGGAGTACCACGCAGGCAGCTGCTCCGTGGTAGGGAGAGCCGAAGATTTGTGATATTTTTGTAAAGCCCTGGCTGGCTCCTTCTTGCTTCAATCAGCCGCCAAACGATTGGTCGTGTTGTGGCTGGGAGCTTGAGCGCCGGTTCTTCTTTTTTACGCCATTCCCTTCAGTCATGCTCCTCCCTAATCTTCTTCTGTCACCATCCTGAAGCTGTATGCTGCTGATGTACCGAGGGCAGTGACATGTAAAATGGACATGCTATTCCATACAAAATTACAGTATCTATTAGATGGGGTTTGCTTGCGACATTCTTGATGGAAGTCTTCTACGTAGCTTGTCATAAGGGTTGCGTCTATTGGTGAATCTAGTGCTTTGAAATTTAATGCAATATGGCGACTGTCACTTGTCAATATGGTGACTGTCACTTGTCAATATGGCGACTGTCACTTGTCAATATGGTGACAGTCACTTGTCCATATGGTGACTGTCACTTGTCAATATGGTGACAGTCACTTGTCCATATGGTGACTGTCACTTGTCTCAATGGTGACTGTCACTTGTCAATATGGTGACAGTCACTTGTCCATATGGTGACTGTCACTTGTCAATATGGTGACTGTCACTTTTCCATATGGCGACTGTCACTTGTCAATATGGTGACTGTCATTTCTCAATATGGTGACTGTCATTTGTCAATATGGTGACTGTCACTTGTCTCAATGGTGACTGTCACTTGTCAATATGGTGACAGTCACTTTTCCATATGGTGACTGTCACTTGTCAATATGGTGACTGTCACTTGTCCATATGGCGACTGTCACTTGTCAATATGGTGACTGTCATTTGTCAATATGGTGACTGTCATTTGTCAATATGGTGACTGTCATTTGTCAATATGGTGACTGTCAGTTTCCATCACCTTAACATAGAACAGCGCCAATATTGGGTAGATCAAACAGACACTTCTGTGCGAAAGTGTCAGCCTATCCAGCTATATATATAGAGATCCGTGGTCTGGGGTCACTTGGTGTATTGATCCTGGTTGCTGTAGCGATGTTCCTCTTCCGTTGTTTCTTTATCTTCCCTGCACACGTGGGATTGCTTTCAGGCAGGTAACGCGTTGGTTGCCTCTCAGTCTGGTGTTATTAATGTCCATGAGCGGTAGTGGTCGTGGTCCGTCAGCTCGTATACCTACTAAGACCATAAAAAGAGTTGACTGAGTGAAGATTATAAATATAAGGGTTATGTGCACTAGTATTATATAGAGATTGACAGCGTCGTCATATTTATAGATTTTCACATTTATATATTTTTTTTATAGTAGCAGCTTACTAATTGCATTTGGCTCCAACCCGTCGATGGCCCATTTCTGAGCACGTGTCTCTTCTCATACTGAGGAGGCCTAGAGCATTTTCCACCACGCTGCTCCAATGAGGATTGAAGGGGTTAGTGGCCAACCCAGGTGTTGCAAGTTTTCATGTCGCCCGAAGGCCTCCAACATGGCTTAACGATTGCTATCTAACAACAACCATGACATGAATTTTTTTGCCACTAGCCGTCACCCCTCTTACCGACTGCGCCTGCTGTTGGTTAACTTTTTCGATCGCTGAAAATCGAACCCGCCGGGCTACGAACGTATAACTGCGTTTATTGTTGTATAATTTACGCGATCATTTATATAACACACAGGCGACTAGGCTATAAGAGCCTCTTACTAAATTAATGATGAGTTCGATTCCTTTAAGTAGTTTTGAAATTGCTTCATAAATTGAAAAATTATAACTTCGTATAAAAGACTTCAACGATAAATTAACTTTTTTTGTTAATCTTTACTAAATAAAAATAAATAATAATAAAAATTAATAAACAAGAAAGTAACTGTACATTTGTCTGTATATCTGTTTATTACGCTTTTATATCTAAACCACTGAACTGACTTTGATGAAAATTGGTAGAAAGATAGAGTACCCCGTGTAGAGATAGACTGATAGCCTGAGGAATATTATGTTATTACATAGGCTGAAAGGGGGAAAATAGGTATGAAAGTTTGTATTGAAGTTCCTCGATAAAAAGCTCATTAAATTTTATTAAATTACATTTTATGTTTGAGGCGAAGTTTGTTCTGGCTCCGAAACCGAACCGATAAAAAAATCCTTTACTTGAATTTTACGTTATTCCTGATGAACATATAAAAAAATCTCATGTATGTTAGTATGTTAGAAATCACACTCTTCCGAAACGGCTTGACCAATTTTTATTAAATGTTATTTGCATATTCAGTAGGTTTGAAAATCGGCTACTATCTATTTTTCTTAATCCAAGATGAGTTTTTTTGGACAAATTTCAATTTTTTTAATGTGCCCTTAAAAATACATACAAACCTAAATTTTCACCCTTCTATCACCAACCCCTATTTTTTAATAGTCATTGTAGTAATTTGATCAATGGCAAAACAACGTTTGCCAGATCAGCTAGTAGTCTATAAAATAATTTAAAAAACTTTAGGGGTCCATATGAAAAATTCGATAATGTAATCTTTGGACAACTCACAAACGGCGATCTGACCCCAAACTAAGCGTTATCCTGTACTATGGTGATCAGACAACTGATAAACATACATACATATATACTTTTAAATACACACTTATATAGATATTTACACCCAGACACAGAGAACAAACATTCCTGCTCGTCACAGAAAAGTTTGACCTGGGTGGGATTCGAACTCACGACCCTCGGTGTAGCAGTTAGCACTAACCACTAGACCAACCGGCCTGTCAAAAAAATCCTTATATCGCGTATGCTGTAAAAGTTATTGACAAAAGAGCAAAATAATGTATAGAGAATATCAATATCTACAAATAAGTCCTGGATACCACATGTGCAGCTATTACAGTTATGTCACAATAACTACTTTTTTTCTGGTAACTAGTTCTTCTAAAGCGAAGCGATGGCAATTTTATAGTAATCTTTATTGTAATCCATGAAAAAAACAGTTGTACAAAATAAGGTACAAGTCGCGCGGAATTCGTGCTATCGCTAAGCAACGATTCCAGACAAACTTTGAATGAAAAATAAATGAGAACAGAGTAAATAAGATAAATTATGTGTGTATGAGTTAATTGAGGAAATGGAGATAAGGAAGGAGGAAGATAACAGTGGAAAAAGATAGGTAAGGATAACAGGAGAAGTAGTTTGATCTGAAGACGAGATCCTTCTAATATTATAAATGCGATGGTTTGTGAACATGGATGGATGATTGTTGTGCACTAAAACTACTGAACGGATCTGATGTTTATTTAAGATATATTTATAAAAATTGTGATATTAATCTATTTAATCTCATTCATTTAATTTAATTATCTAAAAAACATGGTATTTAAAAATATTTGTATGTCAGGTAATGACGAAGTGTAAAGGGGAACATGTGAACATCCATATTGTACGTACTCTTATGACAAATAAATGGATTTGATTTGATCGGAATGAAATTTGGCACAGAAATAGGTTTTAGTCTGGAATAACTAATTGCTAATAGACAAATGCTATAACTCCATAAAATAATTTCTCGATGACATTATCTGATTAATTCATGACTACGTAACTTAATAATTCTGTTAACTGTTATAATTTTGTTGTTTAAATTATTTTGAATTAATATTGTTAGTTTAGTTATCAAGTTAATTATATTGTCCGTGGTCGAGGCAGGACCTAAGCGAGCCCATATTAAAACATTTATCAACTTGTGTCTCTTTATCTTTTTTTTTTTTGTTTTTCGAGGGGGAAACCTTCAAAAGGTGCCCGGCACTTTGGGCGAAGTACCGGGGTATGTGGGATTTTTACCCGCTAAAACCACCCCGGTGGCCCGCCTCGGCGTTTTAGAAAGAAAGAAAGAAACACATTTATTTCGCTATAGTTAGTTAAAAAATATATAACGAATACATTTCTACAATCCCATAGCGAAATGGACAAAGCGCTCAGCTTGTGCCATGGAACGGCTACGAACCACGGCTGCTGATTTTCAGCGCTGCTTCCGATTTTATTTCGTTTATAACTAAATTAATAACATGTACAAGTGTTGTAAATCATTGTTCAAACTTCTATTGTAACCATTTTTTGACTTAGTAATCATTTTAGAGAGTTTGTTTTTAATATTTTTTTAATTTTTCTATTACTCAATCGTAAAAGCCATAAATTTCGTCTTCTATAGATATTTTCTCAGTATCAAAAAAAAATGTTTTAAAACCCTATTAATGTTTTCTATACAATATTTTCTATGATAAGTTAGTTACAGTTACAAGTACTGTTGTTTGTCTCGCAGGTCCCACGGAGGAGGTGGACCACACCGCAGTGGGCGCTGCCATCACCACCATCACCACCAACCTGCCGGAGATGACCAAAGGTAAAATTTCACTTCGTAGATAATATGTGACGCTGACTTTTTAAAGAATCCGTCAAAGTGAATTGCTAAAATTGACCAATCACAAGGTTGTAAAGAGCTGTATGAGTTCATCTATATTTTCATACGTAAAAGAAACTTGAACAAAAACTTAAAATCTTCCCGGAGAAGGAGTGCAGAAATCTTAAAATTTTTACAAATTTACAAGTTTGTATGGAAGAAAAACAAGATCAAATTTGCGCCTTGTGTAGTTATTATAATGATTAAGTGTTTTTTATAAGATTCACATAAACAGTCACAGTAAAAGAGAGACAGAGATGCTAAGTTGAGTCACGGGTTAAGAAAGTGTAGTTTATGAATACGGGGGATACGTGTTATTAAGATGGTTATGTTATATATGTTATGAATGTGAGTTCGCCTTGTGATGTTAAAAAAATCTTAATACTTAAATAAGTATTAACATTAAGTAAATAAATTAATTATACTCTTTTGACAATACGTAACGCGAATGGAATGGAATAAGTTGCCAGCGCCATATTAACTGTCTTCAAGTCGAGAGT
>DWJZ01005135.1:0-14434 GCA_018249125.1 Asbolis capucinus | reverse complement strand
GTGGAATGGTGCTCACAGATGCTACTGAAGTACGACCACGGACATTCTAATGCTGTTTATGATATTGTCACAGGAGACGGAACGTGGATTTATTGTTTTGAACCCGAGAAAAACAGCAATCTTGTGAATGGGTGTTTGAAAATGAGAACAGGCCAACAAAAGTGACGCAGGCGTTAGTAAGAAACGTTAGTAAAAAAATGATCACGTTTTTCTTCTCAGCCACGGGTCCCCTCCACAGCCACAATTCTACTTGAAGATCAAAAAAGTGTTAACGCCAAGTGGTATTCTACCATTTCTATACCCAGGGTGTTACAAAAAGTTCGCAAAAGACGACCAGAAAGCCGCGTTCTCATGACAACGCTTCTTCACACACGGCCAACAAAACAAAGTCATTTTAGTTACCGAAAAAGTACAACCTATACTGCACATAGCCTCGACCTAGCATTCTTTGTATTTCTGTATTTTCCCCAAAATCAAATATTTGATGAGAGGTTTCACTTTTTCCAACTCCGAAGAGGCAGTGATTGCGTTCAATCAGCACGTACATAGATAACATGCCTTTAGATCTGTGGCCCTCTTGTTTTAAAAAATGGTTCGATCGCATAACAAAAATGTTTAAAATGCAAAGGAGAGTATTTTGAAAAGGTGAAAATATTTAGGTTATAACGATGTTTTTTTAAGTAATACAAATTTTTTAGTGTGAGCTACGATGTCTCATAATTATAGTAATGACACAATAATTACTTTATCATGTTAAAAAAGGAGTAATGCCCCGCTTGAATACACTAGGCCTCATAATCTGTACTTGGTTATTATGTTCAGTAGTGAGCCATTAAAGGGTTCAATTGTTTGAAATTTTTGCCACTAGCGGTCACCCAACCCGCTACCGACCGCGCCCACTGTTGCTTATCTTTTTCGATCGTTTGCAGTCAACACAAGCCGCTGACCTACCCTTAAATAAAAACAAATAAACGAGGTGAAATTAACAGACCGCAGAACTATTACAGACATATTGCGGGTCTCATACGATCGTTTCCCAAACGATGCCCTATTATGACTTATGGCGTAGTGGCATACGTGCATTATCTTGAGACGGCAGCGCCTCGAGGGAAACGTTGGGAGTCCGATTGTAACTAATGACGATGTATACTTTGAAGATATTAAATCTAGTTATTCTAGATTTTGTAGCGTATATATCCCTTACTTGTAAAAAATATTCTGAAAGTTCATTTTTGATTTATTTTTTACAGTAAATCAAAAAAAAACCGGCAATATTACAGAGTTTAAAAATATACTACATATCATAAATTATATGATTCAAGTACAGTTTTAAAATATGAAAATGTACAGTTTATTTACTTTTCCTATATGGCTCACCAGCGTGATTGCATTTATCGATCAGTGGACTCATATAATTTTGAACAATGATCGAGATGTTAGTAATTATGTATTGACACATTTTACACTCAATTTTATGTCAGTAGATAAATATGTTAATTGACATTTGAGTCGACTGAGAATATTAATGACAAAAGGTGATTTCTCTTTGGATATGCTATTAACGTACGTGTAAGCCGTAGTTTTCGTAAATAAAAAAAATCGTAACATACGTAAATGTACATTTTAAACAAAGAAATACGTCCATTGAACGCCTTGTTGTACAGGGAAAGGTGGAAAGAACAAGGCCGCAAGGAAGGTCACCCATACGATAGTCTGACCAAGTCTTCGGTGTGCGGTCCGTTATACGAGTGCACCAAACTATGCAGAAGCCGGGAAAAGCGGCGGCTACTCCTTGACAAATTACCTGACCCCACTCACATTTCATGATGACCACGGCCGCTCTGTTAAGAGTAGGACAAAGAAGATTCTAACTATATTGATTGAACATTACAGTTTGATAGTTATGTTGCTTTTTATTTATTTTAAGTCATGGATGCAGAAGGGAAAGCCTCCGTACAATTATGGCCGTTGTCTTTTGAAATGATCTTGGTATAAAGTTCGCAGTGACTGAGCTGTTGGTAATGGTTGATTTTTTATACTCTTGGTACTTTGCAAATAACATTTTAAAGCAAAATGGATTACACTTTAATAAATCTACAATAAAATTACCTTCACGAAACGGTGATAGATTTCAAAAAAAGCTTGAGGTTAACTGTATAATATTACGATATAATGTAATCATGATGGCTATAGTTAATGTTACAAGAAGTATTACATACGTTATACTCAAGTTATCCACATTGGATCGGGTGATGGAACATGCCTTAGGCCGCCTCAGTATGAGGAGAAACCCCTGCTCAGTAGTGGCCATGAACTATGTAGGTATAATATGTGTTTGGCCGGCTGAGCTTTGCTGGATATCTAGTACTGCCATAGACAACGATTTTTCTCTGTGGTACCGCTGCGCTATATCACCTCGAGGCAGTGGTTCTTAACTGTTTAGTGATAAGAGATAATTTCCAAATCAAATGTCTTTACTGTGGAATACAGGTCTTATGCAAATAGAAAAGATCTTATGCAAATATAACTCCTCTGCATTCCCGCCACACATGGGCATACAATTAACAATGAAATTACAACTGAATAAAATTTAAAATTATTAAAATAATCACAAGAAGAATGTCATTAATTAATTACATAGAAAAACATTATATTGTTACATAGAGAATAAAACACAAAGATATAATAAATTCAATGAATACAAAAACAAACAATATTTATACATATACTTATTATATTACATTGGATTATTATTCAGAACATGTCAAATTATTTAGTCAAAATTATCGGTTAAGAAGTCATTTAAATTATACTAACATTTGTCAACAAGAAACTGATTAAACTTAGGAAGCTTGATATTTTTCCTATTCTTACAATATACCTAACATAATGGTAGTAATATTTCCCTCCCTCGCTTTCTCTTTCTCTCTACATTATCCGTTAAATTATCCCAAATTTCCGACAAGGTTTTTTTCTCACAATCCATTATTCCTAATAACCTACCCAAACACCTAAACCTATTATTTTTATAATGTATATAAATATTTACGAATATTTTTCTAGTAATTGAATTATTACAACAATATTTTTATTAGTCTGTATTTATTTTGATAGTCTATTTTTAGTTAACACCTAATTTAGGTAGCTACTACCGAAATGTGTAAAAATATAAGCCACCGTCAAACTTTATAGATTCCATACAATTACGAGAAATGCTGAAAACTTTATGAATTTTGCGGAAATAGCAACGAGGCGAGAATTGCTGAAAACTATATGAATTTTGCGGAAATAGCAACGAAGCGAGAATTGCTGAAAACTTTATGAATTTTGCGGAAATAGCAATACAGGCGAGACATGCTGAAAACTTTATGAATTTTGCTGAAATAGCAACGGAGGCAAGAAATGCTAAAAACTTTACGAATTTTGCGGAAATAGTAAGGGAGGCGCGATACACATCCTTCTTGTTCGGCGCCGTAGCGATCACTGCTACTTCGTAGAGCTAACGAAGGGAAGACATCTCAAACTTGTTAACAGACTTAGCATTTTAACTGTAAGGTAATGGCCAGGCTATGGCCATGGCTAAACTCCACCACGCTGCTTCAAGTGGTGAAGATATTAGTGGCAAAGTCAAGTGTCAGAAGTTTTTATGCCGACATGGCTTAACGATTGTTATCTAACGATAACAACTACAAGAGTGGCTTCGTTAAGTGGCTATTAAGTTATGTCATATTTTAATTAAGTAACTCTTCAAACAAACTTATTACATACATATATATGTATGTAAATAAATATTTCTTTCATAAATAGAAAAGGAGGCTATGAAATTCCAAAAGGTTTCTTTAAAAGGGTTTAATAACATTTTAGAAAAAAAGAACTAAGTTTGTAGTAGAGGATGGTCTTGTAGCCTAGTCAGTCGTGGCACTGCCTCCCAAGCCAGGGGTTCAGGATTCGATTAATATGATCGCAGTACGAGAGTAGTCATTAATTTTGAGTATAAACAATTTTTGCAAGGTGTATGATAATATAAAGTTCATTTTATTGACTAATATAAAAAATATTTTTATGAAAAACATATAGATACAATATTGGAACAACATAGGAACAATATTAAGTTTCAGGAACATTATTAAGTTTCAGGCACAATTATAAATATCAAAAAAAAATTAATGTTTTACGTACTTCTGCGCTACAAATATTTTTTTTTTATTTAACCTTTTAAACTAAACATAAATGTAATACATCAAAATTCTATTTACCCTCACAATACACCCACTTCGTAGGACAATCTGCTGCGATCCAAGACCTTTTTAAATTTCCGTTCACCTCCGCTACTGATGACGTCATTTGCTTCTTTCTTCCTTTATTTTGTTATGACCCCCCGTTTTTGATACAGATGTTTGATTTAGATAAAGGGTGTCTGTTATTATCTTGTACAATATAATATTAGTTTGTGTTTATATAAACTTATGTTTTATATTATTATTTTCTTAGGTATGTCACAACTTATGTTAGTTTTATAATATTTTAATAATGATAGTAAAAATGGCAAAATGATGATGCAGTTACAGTCAAATATTTGCCTGTCTGTCGCTTACGACTGTCTCAGTCGCGCAACACGGAACTGTACCTTAAACAATCTCATGTTGTGCTGCGTCGCACTGGCTGTCGCCTATGGTACGTGATACGGGAACTTGATAGTTTTCTATACCTACTAGTTTAAATGGTTAATCTGTGACGCGATATCGTTACCAATCGGATTATCCATGGCTCATCCACTGGCATAGAAATGTCTAATTAGTTTTATTTCTTTGAGTACACTTAATCTTTGACGGGGGTTCGATGACTTTCTCGAATTAAGATTTATTTGAAACTCGTGTACGTCCTTGTAATCTTTCAAGATCTGAGTCATATAAATGCTCGATGACCAGGAAATTTCCTGATGGACTTGCGACTTATTTTTCATAATATCAGAGTGGTAAAACTTGCATTGTTAGTCTGTCGTAGATTTCTGCATGTCGTCATGTTCACGGCCAGCACTGTGAGCAGGTTCACGAAGAGTCCCGCGCGCTGCCAACGAAGAGTTGTCTGTCAGGAGCAAACCATTATGCTAAAACCAATTTTTTTGCCTTATTGTTATGTATTATAAAGTTTTATTGATTAAAATTTAATATAGATATGATAGTAATAAACTTTAGTAGTACTCCATCTATTTTATTGATTGAATAAATTACCCTGTATATTGTGAATAGTATGTAGTGAATAGTTGACTACATTCTAATACAAATAGTATTTTATTTATCACATGAGATTAATAAGTATACGCGTGGGTACCGGCTTGCGCAAACGTCATTTCATTAGCCTAAATACTCGTTGGTAGTTGACAAATGAAAAGATAGCGTGTCTACTCTTGGCTCGAATAACACGTGTCGATCAAATGTTTTATTTATATTCGGGCAATAAACTCCTTCAGGGCTACAAATGTCACAATACTATTTAGCTAAATTCTGTATAGTAATTGGCAGCCCTAGTCTCGCGAGCGGCGCCGCGACCGATCGGGTTGATTCGTTCGTAACGATCTTGCAAACAATATTGATCAACAATTGACAATAGGGCTGTGATAATAGTACGTTTAAATACATTCGTACAAAGTCGAGGTCGTGAGTTCAATACATGCAATCAGAAACATCAATCACCCGGGAACTAACATCTGTAATAATAATAAACAAATAATAATGAATATCTCGGTACAACTCACGCACTGTTACCTGATCCCTAACGAAGCATTAGCTTGTACTATGCTGATCAGACAACTGATAAACATATATCTACTCTAAATACATATTTATATAGTTATTTTTATTACACCGAACACCGACATAGAACAAACATTCCTGCTTATCACAAAAAAGTTGGTTTTAGGTAGGAATCGAACCCACGGCTTAGGTGCTTACTCCGGCTTAGTAGTCAGATTCACTAACCAACAAGTTAACCAATGAATCTATCTATATATACTTGGCAGTTTATCCTACTCTAAATCTTCCTTGTTCGGCCTATCTGGGTAATTGAATTGAAGCGGCAATATTTTTATTGCTGAAATAAAAGTTATTTTTGTTAAAATCCAATGAAAACGGAAACAATTTTTTACGTTGGATGTATAATCTGTGTCGCTCAATAGTACTCTGCAAATTAAATTATCATAGGACTTGTGCTATTTGAAAGCCGCGGAATCTTGCGATCTGAAAGCATATCCTAACGTCTGGCAGCCCTAATTGCAACTTAATTGGCAACATCCTGTGCCGTTGCTCGCCGCGCGGGAATAGGTGTTATGTATCGCTAAATGTTATGTCGATTTTAATATTGAATGTCACTATACATTTCCTGCTACTTCGCCCGCATTCATGTTGCGCGATTAGCAAGGATTTTATTAGTGGAATAGTTACTAGTGCTCGTAGATTCGTCCTGTTAGATGTGGGAAATGTGCTCGAACCTAAAATAGTGTGGTACTGTGGTGAATGATGGGAAATTTGAGAAATTTCTTTAGCGGAAAGTAGATTAAATAAATTGATGTGGGCTGACGTTAAACAATACACCCGACCCCTCTGGATAACAGCAAAGACTTTTAAAAACTCCAGTCAGCATAGAGTAACAAACTTTGAGCCTCATTCTCATAGGTGTAGCCTAGACAATACTAGGCTAAGAGAAATACGTGAGTTTCTAAGGAACATTTCTATGCGTATAGGCTATTTGAATATTAATCAAGTCCTTGGAAGTACTAGAACCACCCCACAAGAAACGTCGCTAATGGACGCGAGGAAAATGTTGTGCGCCAAGCGCGAGTCTGTCAACATTCTGCGGCGTAGTTTTTGTGACGTTGGAATTCGTTGATGCAACACCGATATCGACTAATGCGCAGCGCCGGCCAGCTGCTTCTCAAGGTTTATGAATTCTTAAGACGTACATATATTGCTGTTTGCAGATGTAGGGGTTGCATGATATGATAAGGCTGGCAACGTTGAATACGATCTGAACGTGGTCATGCCACTTTTTGTAGAATCAATTTCATGTAAGTTCCTATGCTTGCCGTTCTGCAAGTACCAGTATTTTTTTTTGGGATTAGCAGGCATACGAGCTGAAGGGTCACCTGATTGTAAGTGATTACCGACACCCATGGACATTACTAACACCAGACTGGGCTGTCACTAATGCATTGCCTGCCAGGAAGGAATAAATAGACCCGCCTGTCCCGCAGTTCTGGCCCTGGAGACAAATATTTTGTTGTTATCATTCACGTCAAACGCATGTGAATGATATTTGGTGCAGAAAGATATGATGTTTGTTACTCCGCAATAAATGTCATTCCCATACATATTTGTACTAGCGTTTGGCGTGACTGATAACAGAAAAGACAGTTGTCTACGTGGCCTGTTACGTTTTGGGATCATTTTGTGTCTTACGCTAAGTCTTGGCGCATACAGGGTTACACGAATTTACTAGTCTATTGAAGACGTACGTTTTTATTTTCTCCTTAAAAATCCTGTGCCCTCCTTCAAGATAAGAATGGTTCACATTCAGGGCGAATCGCAGTTCTTCATGAGGTGCGATTGTGTAGCGCTTGCCTATTAGTTAACAATAAAACGAGACGAGTGGATGGCGATTGGTTTAGTTTTGTTTCATTCCGGCGAGCGGTCGGCGAGCGTTGAGAATCTCGGCATCTCAGTACGGTATCTGTTGCGTGCGCCGCGCGGGTGTTATGCAACGCGGGCGACGTCCTTGCGGGGCGGGGGGAGGGGCGAAGGCCGCGCGAGGGCGCCGACCCCGCGCACTAACCCACCCTGCTTTTTATCACCCACCCGAGCCCGTCGAACCGGTCCGGCCTCACGATCCGATGCTTAATAGCCGGCATTGCATATTTTTTCCTAGGAACCCGCGCTCCCACTAAATCTTTCATAGCTTGTGGGTAGTTCGGTTGTAGGCGTTAGATAGCGTCGATCGGTCCCGCGGGATCGCTGCAATCTCTCTCAACTCGGCAACAATCGATGTTTGAATAGATACCTATCGTTTTGCCTAAGGCTACGTCGTATCTTAATTCTATTGTATTTAAGCCATTCTGCAATATTTTTTTCTAGCCACTTCAAATGTAATTTCTTTCGATAGCAGCAGGTCGTGATCGAAGCGCTTAGAACCCGCAGAGACTGGTTGCGGCCGGCGCGGGCTGCGTCGACCGCGCCACAATAAATAAGCAGTGCGATAGAACCGCATACAGATATCGCCCTTTCGTTGTTTGAATTACATCTCCCCGTATCGACAAACTTGTTTACAGCAATATCTGTCCGGGCAGATCTACGGCTCAAGGCTGGAGTTAGAGTACGACCGAGTTGCGACCAGGAAGACCTTCGATTGTCTTGTTCGTTGCTGCATACAATATTCAAGTTTCGCAGCAAATATCATGGCCGTTTGTAAGTGTATTGGCAATAAATGGTTCATGTTTTATGTCGTTTATGTGCCTATTGTTATTTTTTATTTTGTACTAGAGAATCGGTCTTCGGTTCAATGTCAGATGTAATTCAATATTATGTCCAAATTGACAGGACTGATATGTGTGTGTGCATATGTCAACTGTGTTTTTTTTTTATTTGGTTTACCAACAGCTATTATACTTCTTCCCTAAATCACTCAAATATTTATAATATTTTATTTATACAAACCTGCAAACTTTTAAACGAGTGCAATATTTTTAGAAACACAATTTTTATAATTATAAATATAATAATTGTTTATGCATCATTTGTTATACAATTCCAGTATATTTTAAGCGTGGCAACTTTAAAATTTGGTATTTAATTAAATTCTATAAATTAGTGCTTGACCACGATCCTGCCTGATGGTAAGCAACGATGCGGTCTTAGATAGTAGTCACAACAATTTACGTATAAAGTTATTGGGTTAAGTTATTATTATAATTTCAAATTTAGAAGTCTTTATCTCTGCAATTATATATTTGTCTCAACTGTTCAATTTGAATTATAAATTCTAAATTTAAAAGAATGGCCACGCATTATGTTCTAGATAAATAAAATAAATGCATAGATAAATTAATTCAGAGCGATAACTTATCTTAGAATTAATGGATTAAGTCTATGTGTGTGTAACTGTATACACATTGTTGCTTTATTTGTGTTAGTATTCGTACTTGCGACATAAATAATGTCGGTCACTTATCTCAAAAGCGACAATCGCGAGGTGTCCAAACAAAAATGACAAATGGCAAAAATGTAGATTAATAAATGGACGGCCATTATAATGCTAAGGGCACTTTAGAGAGATACAAATCACTTGGGTTAGGGCGTATTAGCGGTACTCATGAACTGTACGTTGTGGAGCTTGCGAATCCCTGGCCTCGGTCATCAAATTAAATGAACACTGTTTATTTTGTTTTAAAAACCAAAAGCTCACTTAACGAACGTCAAATTTTTGCAATAGAAAATCCCTACGTGAGTTATGAATTTAGTAACAAAATATAACATATATAAAAAAAAAAAAATTATTAATCTCTATGAGTTCTTTAAACGTCAAATTCCATTTTTTTTTGCTGTCAAGTAATTTTACGGAATGCACAGCTGTACATCTAATTGAAAGAGAGTTTTTTCCATACTTCATATTTGCCATTTATCAAAGACTTGAGTGAAATAATACGTGTGCCACGTAAAAATTTACCCATAAAGGACCTCAATACTTGTTACATGAATGGGATAGTTTACGAAAAATGCACAACAATCGACCGCTTTTTGCTGAGAGTAGTGACGCGTTAAGTAAGTGGTGTTGATAAATACCGGTGTGAGTAATTTAGAAGCTTAAGCTAATGCGGGGTCAAATTGTTAGCAATATCCGTTTTCTTGTGCTAGTTGCACCATGTCATTTATTTCATAAGGAATCTTCAAGGACAGGGTATTGCAGCGTTTTGAATTTCGAACACAGTGAAATGTGATAAAGTGACGTAACTTCAGAACTTAATCAAATAGTCAACTGTGACGTTTTGATTTAATTGCTCTGCATTATTAATAATACAAAATATTATATTAATATTAGCATGTTTTACGTATGACCTGTGTAATTTGCAACATAAATCAATTGATAATAAATATAATACATGCATTATCTTTGCCAATATTAGTTGGTTGGCAAATATGATTACATATTTCAAAATTAGCATAGTACTTTTGTGTTAAGTATAATACCTATCAATCAAATCACACTCATACAAAGAACATTCAGCTGCCTCAATACAACAAAGGAACTGTCGAATGATTATGGTATTTTATTCACTGTGTTTATTTAGCAATCACGTTCTAAACGTGATACTTCATAAAATTACATATCTTAACACTGAATTTCATAATAATCGACTTTAATAATATTTATTTATACTGCAATCTTTTTCGAGTTCCGTATTTAAAGGTTTAAAATGATAAAAGAAACGATATTACTAAATCTGTCTTTCGTTTGTCTGGCCGTCCCACAATAGTAACTCTTATACCGTTATAGGTAGAAACTTGTAGTTTTTACAGAATACAATGTACATTTTTAAATGTATGTTCTCACTGTTACAACTAATATCTAGTATATAAAATGGTTCCTGCGTTCCTGTACTCCCTATACAAGAAGTTTTTCGAAGTAAATATTTCACGACGAAACAGAATCCTTCGATTGCAGTTACGATTCGTGCTTGGCACAATTTTATGAAATTAAACCGTATAACATAAATAATGACCGGTATATCATTATCGCTATCGCGCTCCTACATTCTCAGTGGCAGCGATTACTATTTGGAATGAGAGCAATTACGTTGCATTGTTTAGTTCATGTCCTCGTTTTTAATGTTTCGATATGGGAACCCGAGCGAGTTCATTGTTTATGGATGATAATGTTCAAACATTACATTATTGTACTTGTTACAGAATATTATCTGTGGCGTAATTAGTGACTCTGTAAGGGGTTTCGGGTTCGATTCCTGGGATAGATACTTATGTGACACAAAATACTTAGTGCGCCTGACGTCTTAGACAACATCGCCACTTACTGGTGACGTACACTATCAGGTGGGATCGATGTCAACCATTAACTTATTCTACGTAAAAAAATTATCAATTTTTGTTTAGACCTTCGTGCTCTCTCCACTTTGTTCGCAGGTATGATTATGTAAGCGTTTATTTTAATGAAAGTTTCGTTTTACAAGTTTTCATTTAACTTAAATGTTTTTTTAATTTAAGTAAAAATTTGCAAGATGTTTTAGAATTTTCTACTGCCCTGGCAGGCACCCCGGCATAGAGGCTTCCACTCAGAAGTGACATACCATTTTCAACAAAATAGTAAGAAATTTCTGAGAGGCTTCAAGCTCAGAAGTGACACACCATTTTTAACAAAATAGTAAGAAATTTCTAATTTTTCTAAAGTAAATTTATCATTTATTTATCTGTTTCTTGAAAGTTAGATATATAATTTAAACGGGCACAATATTACTGTTGGAAAACCTTCACAACGCATTATTAAAATTAAATTACAGTGACGATTCTTAGGACCATTTTTAATATTTTCTTAGGGCATCCAATGCGATGGTTCCGCCGCTGTTTCTAGCTGGAGTGAAATCTGGCATAGAGTTTGCTGTTCTCCTACTGTTTTTTATTCGTAACCCACATCCCCGCTATCTTTTCACAGTTTCTTGAGCTATTCACAATCCATAAAGTAGGACAGAAATAAACTCCCGCTTTTTAAAATGAGTTGTAAATGACAATGGTAGAAAAGATGCCTTACTCCGCTGTTTTGAACAATGCACTCTTTTATTGTGTGCACGGTATTTCAAAAGATCATTTCCTGGTAAAGTGACAAAATGAGCGCATTTTGAATCGAGAACTGACAAAGGATTTTTTAACGGAACAGGATATGAGATATGAAGAGTTTCGCTAACTTTTGTGATGCCTTACATGTTGGTTTAGATGTGACAGATATGTGGGTGTACTCAGCGTTTACCTAGAGGTGAGTGCAGAGGACCCGGGGAGGCGGCCGTAACGAACCCTGGGGGGGTATGGTGGAGCCAGGAGGCTCAGTGGACACAGGGGGCACAGTAGACTGGGGGGTGCGTGCACATGAGACCCGGAGGGGCGCAGCAGACTCAGGTTGGAGGCAAGTTATGTAGCTAGAAATGTATGCATTTCTCTGGATAAAAAGTTTAAAAAATATATATACTTTTTGTCACCTATACATGTACATAACTAAAACTCAACTGACAGCGATATAAGGATTGTGTGTACATTAAGAAGCAGCTCAAATGGAATAACCCTGCTTACGAAGTTAGTTCGAAGTAAGACACCATTACAAATATCCCCGGAATAAACCATCTCAAAAATGTAAATGTCGCAAAAATACCATTTTCATTAGATCACTTAATATGATACACGGCCTTTACTGCTGACAGCGTGTTTATAATATTATTACAGTTTATTCAAAATTTTGTTATGAATGGCAATGTTTATACTAATTATTTTTGTTATAACTAACCGACCTGACATTGGCCTAATTTCGGATGACGTTTAAGTTGGTTAACAATTTTTCCTCATAACTTCTTTGACTTTTATGTGTTACTGCTCAACTGCGTAAATAATTTTAGGAAATGACTAGATTTTTTTAGCCTTTTTTCAGGGAAGCGAAGAAACTCCCTTTCTGAGCTCCACTCGTGAGTTGTAGAATAGTGAGAGGGAGTTAAATGGGCGTAGTGTATTGGGGGAAAAGAAAAGGGTTAACTTAATTTGACGCACTCCCTGTTTGTCGCGTGGATTAAAAGTAGCCTAACCTAACCGACTAACCTGAAAATAGTCGCTAACCAAAATAATACACACATTGACTCCGACTTTGTACCGCATGTTTGGGCATTATATAAAATACATTGTGGGACCGCCGATAACAGATAGCCTCAAGAAATATTGATAATTCGATAAAGCATTATTCACGCGATTGTATATTTTCATTGTCGTTACAGTAATATGTACCTAGAACTGTTGACAATGTCTGTTTTTGTACCGTCGAGTCGCGTCGCGGCTAATCGTACTGTTGCGTGTCGTAGCGCCGACGCGATGTCGTGTGGTGTGGGTATGTCGTTAGGTTTTTGTATGCGTTCCGACGCAGCGAATTGTTGAAGTGATGTGGGGTAGGAATGTTTTGATTATTGGGTTTTGTTTGGGTGTATGTGCACATATGAGATCAATATTAATAATGTAGCATTTTATTTGAATGTGTATGTATAAATTTCGTAATTCTTTTAATTACTTATTTCATTTCTTTTTTTATTCATTTAAAAGTAATGATAACTGAATTTATGAAATAAATGAATTAAATGGTATAAAATGGTTTTAACATTGTAATCTTGTGATTATTGGTGTAATTATTTGTATCGTATTCAATAAATAAGTGAATGAGCACATGCAAACATATAAAAACTTTGAGATACTGGTAAGTAGGAACGACAAATACATGGATACAGTATTATCTGGAGATAATGGAGTCCTTATTACTGTATTTGTATAAAGATTAAAGTAGCTGTCATTATTCAACTTTGTATTTAAGAAAATGAAGGGGTGATAGTCTAGTCGTTAGGAATTTGGCCCCCTACTCAGGGGATCCGGGTTCGAATCCCGGGGCGGACTTCTGACTTTTCGGAGTAACGTGCGATTTAAGCGTTTAAAATTCACTCGCTATAACGGTGAAGGAAAAACATCGTGAGGTAACCTGCATGCCGGGGAGTTTGCAAAAACTCAAAAGTGTGAAGTCTGCCAATCAGAGAACATTCTCATTGAGAGAAGAGACCCGTGCTCAATGGTGTGCCGTGATGAGTTGAGATGATGATAAAAGCCATTGTTACATTTCGTCAAGGACTTTTTTTATAATTGTCACAATGGTAGTCATACTATTGTGTGCAATTCATATTTTAATTTTATTTTAACACTTAGCAGCGAATAACATATTCAGTACTATGTCCTGAGAATAAAGAGGTGCCAACGAATTAATCAATACATTTATACTCAGACTTATTCTCAGTACGGTCACGATGCGAAATACATTATTGAATCCTTATATAGGCATGCCTAAATTCAAAAGTCCTTCATACAATTATAGCCTTTTGTTTTTGCCGAGAGGAAGGATTGTGGAGCATAAAATTTTACCTGCATTTCATTTCAATACAATACGTCTGCTGGTTTTGCTTCTGTTTCTCAGAAACACATTAAAATTCATTCAACTCCATGAGTTCCTAACTTTATGCCGCATATCTAAATTCAAAACCCGAAATCTTTACATTGCGCGAAAGGCAAATACATATACAGCCTTGGCCAAAAGTATTAGGCACCCCCAATAAAGTTACCATACAGCTGTGCTGTTTAAACAATAA
>DWJZ01005134.1:0-14435 GCA_018249125.1 Asbolis capucinus | reverse complement strand
GAGGCCCCTTCGAGACACCTTACTGTATTGTGATGTGGTACACAAGGTGGATACCACCCTCGATTGCACAATATGATTCATCCACTCAGGCCGGCCAATTAAGGCAAGCACAGAGGTGGGGGCCTATTCCTCAATCTCCGGTTAACTGGAGATAAGGAACAGGGGGTTCCCCCGGGAGCACTCAGGTCCATGGTGTCGCTACTCACCAACAGCTCGCCACAAGCTGCCCTGTGGGCTTATTATCATTATTATATTATCTAAAGTATAACATTGTTCAAATAATTAATTCAAATTTAATTTAATTTCTATTCTACCATCGAACGACATGACCCACTCCGGGTGTCCATCCTTACACCGTGGATATCCCCGTGGCACGGACGACATGCCTCGTCATTAGGTGTAGCGCCAAGGATTGGAATAAATAAAGCTAAAAATTAAAACTTACCGCATTTAAATCGTACAAGTAATATTAAGAATTTTTGTAAACAAAGATACCCATAACATAGTTGTGTAATAACCGGCACCAAGAGCTGACTCCAAAAATTAAAAAATAAGCATCATTTCATAGCTTGCTGAGAAAGATCTAGCAAACCCAAATATTCCATTCATGAGATATGACATTGATATGGCAACCGTTCTTCCATATTTATCGGATATTAAGCCAATGATCGGCAAAGCTATGAAATATCCAGAATTCTGTAAAGTTCCAATGAAAGTTCTTTTCCAGTTCTGACATCCAAGGTTGAACTGAAATTTATTAATTTAAATCGACATATTATTGATATCATAGTAAATCTTTTAACGATAAATAATTTTCATAAACTCTTAATATATTATTTTAAAAAGAAGAGACCAGTGATAGCTTAGTAGTTTGAACGTTGGTAGAAAGGAAGAACCTAAATTCAAATCCAGCACGTATATCTTTTTTAAGAACGAAATATGTTTTAAAATATATTTTTGCCAGTGTGGTGGCTTGTACCATTAATATTATGAGAGAGGACCTACTCCGCAGTGGAGCAATAATGGTTGCAGATAAAGATATGAAAGAATGTTATTTTATGAATATTTTATAAACTAGAAGACTCCATAAATGTATAAAAATAATATTGGTTATAATTTTGCGTCCAGATAAATTATATATGATAGTGATATGATGAAAATATTTGACTTTTGTGAAAGTATTTATAATGGAAGGTATAACTTAAAATGAAATGGTTTTAATTAAACTGATGGTTTCAATTAAAAGGATTAACAAATTGATTAATTGGCCTAATTTTAATAATATTAATGAACTTTCACGTGCATCTTTGACTACAGAATCTTTGTCACTATAAATATAATTATGACATTCTTGTGGTACCGTCGTGTCAAATGCTTTTTCAGAACATTCGTCAACAGTCTTGTTAGTATACTGATATATTTTACATTTTGAAGGTGCACCCTTTTCTTGTGGTAAGGCATACTCCAACCAAAATGTACTAGTTACAGATTCACATTCTGATACTTCACATCTGCAAACAATATTTTTAATATCATTAAGCTCTAAAGAATTGGATAACCTGGAAGGAAACGGAAGGTTTGTCTCCCCTCCAAATTTCTTTTTTTTTATGGTGATGCACCCTGCTAATGAATCCATGAACAGCTACACCAGTTGCAGATTTCTCGGTTCACTTTCAACACTTTATTAATGAATGTTTAATTTTAACATAAAGTACTTAGTTTTTAGTTGATAAGTCTGTCGTAAACTTGATTACATAAACGAAAAATAATGCATATAAATAAACCCGTAACGCAGCGTTTAAATAAAATTTTGACAGAATTCTCTGTTACGTATTAACTTAACTGCGTTGTAAAATCTTTTCAAATTGTTAGTTTTTTAATAACTGAGGGTATTTCATTATACAGTTGTGCTCCTTCAAAAGTAATCGTTTTTCCGTAGTTTGTTCTTATGCGAGGTAGAAACAAATAACGTGCTCGACGCGAGGATTGTTTAAACGTTGCTTGTTTAGATGTAAGAAAAGATAGAATAGTGAGGAGTGCGCTACTTAGAATTTTTATTATTATAAATTACTAATTAAAAGTTTAAAAGCTCCCAACAAAGCTGCCTTTAAAAGACTGGTCCAGGAGTATTTCATGAAATCTGTCACCTCACCATATCCTCAATTTCAATTCAAAATGCATTGTAAATGTGTATACATATATAAGTACGTGTGTTTATTGGATACTTTTTATCCCAGAAAACTGCTTTTTCCCGAGGGATAATAGGTTAAATTTGGTATGGCAACTCTAAAACCACCCGACAACTCTTATTCCGAAGCGAAAAGATAGTCTATTGAATAAAAGTTAATTAATGTATATTCCTTCGTTCACAATGCTCAATCAAACCACTCATTCGATTGTGATTAAACTTTATACATAAATTATATATTTCGGGGAAATTAGTTGGCTTTGTGAAATTTGAAGTTCTGGGGTACGGTGGATGTGTGGATGGAACACAGTAATCAGTTATGAAATTTTGTGCGTATTAGGGTTATATAAAGAAGCTTGTGTTTTTAGATATTTTAATAAACCTTGTTTGATCTTCTTTTATTTGATTCATCGTCAAATTTAAAAAAGAATTATAATATGAATTTAGAAAGACTGTTGCTTTCTGGATTATCTTATCGTTTTGCATACAAAATTACTCGATGTGTACACACGGAATAAAGTACTTATTTTCTTTAGATAGGGAACTTCTTTCATTGTATTGTTGATACAAATAATCCTGTTCAGCTATTTTTTGTTAGAAAAACATGCATATTGAAAAACTCTAGAACGGGAAGTCCTAGGTTCAAACACCGTGACACGCACCTGTAATTTTCGGCGTAACGGCTGCCAGCAAGACAACTCGACCTATGACGTCCTGCGTGGTCGCACACTACTCGCGAACCTCGTCTGTTCAATACAGCTCTTTACACAGTCTACTTCGTTTTAATTAGACCACATATGATACCAACAACTTGCGTTTTATAAGTTAATCATAGCTCGCTTCCTCCACGGAAAACATCATGAAAAACCTGCAGTCCTTACAGTTCTCGAAGGTGTGTGAAGTCTGTCAATTCACAAGAAAGACGCATTCGTTCGGGATACGATGATGAAAAATATAAACCTTCGAAGTTTCGGGACATTTACAACGTAAGAATTCTTTGGAAAGAAACTACATACGAAAATTTTGTGTCATAACTGTAACAGACAGAAAATTTTGTTTCGTAACTGTAACAGTTAGACACAAAATGGACTGATTCATATATGTACATATATTGATGTTCTTTATAAAACCGTAGAACATAATTTTTTATACTGTAAATAATTACCGCAGCGTTTTCAGTCGTCCTAACATTTTTCACAATATTTTGTAGCCTATGTTCAACAGGAATAATTTAGGATTCTAATGGAAAAGAAAAAGAATTTTCAAACCGGTCCAGTAGTTTTCTATAACGTTAAATGAGATTGGCCCCAAAAAGATTGGCTTAAGAACTCTTCAATGAACTGTCGGTTCATTTCGTCACAGAACGTCACTAAAAGCTAACACTAACACATCAAAACCCACATCGATTGTAATATCGATGGAGTTCTGCCAGGGTCGAGAGAAACCTGGCAGGCCTCTTACTTTTGAACTGAAGCAGCTTGAGAGCCGGAGAGGTTGAGGTTCTTGAAATTAAACTTCTTCGTAGTAGTTCTGAATGCTATCAGAGTTCGATATTAGTTCCGATATTAGGAAAGTGACTAGAGTAGCCCGCTTTTACATGAGCCGTCTCAACTGTATTAGAAATAAGCGAACACTCTACAAGGTTTGCATTCGCCCAGTATTACTCTATGCCGCTCCCGTGTTCGCACACGCGGCCCCAGCAACCATCCACAAAGACCAAATTACCCAAAGTAAATTGTGTCGAAGAGCTACTAACGCTCCCTGGTATGTCAGGAACGCTGACCTTCACCGGGACTTAGAGCTCCCCACTTTTCAACAGGCTATCAAAAACTTCTCGGAGAGGTTCTTCAAATCCTCCGAAGAACATCCCCATTACCTAATTAGGAAGGTGGAGGAGTACACTCCCCCACCCCTAAACATCTCCCGTTACCACATTCGTAGGCCGAGGAGTGCCCTTCTGGACCCCCCTAATCAACATTCGGCTGATCAACTTTCGGCTGGACTGCCTACTGGCAGCCCTAAACAAATCAGCAGTAATAGGCAATTTAGGTAGCGCTTATCTTAACGATAGTGTTAGCCCCACTTAAATGACAACTACTGTCAATATCCCAGCGGATGCTCTCTAGGGAGTAACGCTTGCGCCCCATCTCTCCAAACGGGGTCGCCTCAGATGAAGGCTTAGAGGTCATTCGGCTAAAGCCATTCTCAGGTGGTGTTCAGTGGGTATGCACCTAGGTTATCGTGAGTCCCACGTAACCAGTACAGCCGGCTGTGCTGGTATGCATGAGTATTCACCACCTCCCTCCCGCGCATATCCGGAGGGTAGTCCTTTCTCTTTGACTGGACGCAAAAAAAAAAACACTTTTCATTTGAACGCGGGCGAAGCATGTCCTCGGCGCGCCGCCTGCTCGAGAATCTCGAAGATGCCCGCTGTTTTCTTCAGGTCAACAGTCCCCTGGTTGGAGGACGCCCTGAGGTTCTTTTTTCAAGACGTGATCTCTATTCAAGGGACTTTTTTCCCGATGACTATACATATAAGAATAATAAGTAGAATTTGCTACATTAAAAATACCATTTGATATTATAATTATTATTTCAAAACCATAATATAAACTTAAGTTATAAATTAATTTAGGCGCTGTTATTATTAAATTTTCTCACAGATATTTTTTCAGCTTCTTGTATAGTATCCGGCAATGTTACATTATTTGTTTCAGGTAGAATAAGAGTAAGGACACTGGCTACTAATGCCACGCTTCCGAAAAATATTGCTGGCAGGTTTGCGTAGTAGAATGCCTGCAACATAAAAACTAATTAGAAAATTGTTACATGTTAAAATAAAAATAATGTATTGTATATTATATTCCATTTGACAATGAATTAGCTAAACTATACTTACTAGCTCATCCGAAATATTAAAAGAAGGGGATTGATATAAAAGGGCGGAAATTAATGGTGATATGTATTTTTCCATGTTAAATAAAAAAAAAGATACCAACAAATATATACACATTTTTTTCCTGTACCGTGAGGACAGGAATAAATACTAGACTGAGTCGATGTTCCCGTTCTATTGTTACAATGTAAATGTGTTAAAATCAAGAGTGAATAGACTTTTACTAAGTTTATGCGCTTCACCATTGAGAACTTCATCGCCACTTATTATCATTTACATTTGGCATTTGTTTCAATATATTCAAATCAGTCTATGGTGCTTTGCTTTATTAAAGCGAAGGGAGGGCACTTATACTTAGTTATAACTTCAAAATATACTTACAAGCAAAGGCGTTAAGGGTGCTAACGTTGATCCAAATCGGCCCATTGTGGAACAAAAGCTCAAAAGTGTCTGTCTTACATTAGTAGGAAATAATTCTGATACGTAAACATATATAGCACTGTATGCCATAGTGCTGAAAAACTTGCCAAATAGATACATAGCAAGTGATAAATTAGTTTTTCCTGAAAAAAAACAGTAAAATGAAAAACCGCATCACAGGTCATTTTCGGTCATAAACAAATAACTTAACGTAAATTCTTTAAACTTTCAAAATAAAGGGATAATAAGAAAAAATATTATCATGTTATTACTGTTAAACATTGGATCGCGTTTGCTAAAAGACATTTAAAACACGGATAAAAACCAAAAAAAGATTTACTTCAAACAAACCTTTAGGTATAAATGACAATCCAATGCATAAACAACCGCTTAACAGAAACGTTGTAGTTATAATCTTCTTTCTCCCTATTCTATCTATTAACAATAAGACCATAAAATTTGCTGGTAACTCCACTAACGATGACAACATAAAATTTAAATATCTATTTCCAGCAAGTGACACAGAATTAATAGATAATCCATAGTAAATAAATGTACCGCCTACCCACATGTATGAACATATGACCAATCTTGACATAATTATTTTGGATCTCAAAACTTGCCAAAATAGAGAACGGTTTTTTGTATGTTCCTCAATATTTTCATCACTTCTATTACTTTCTTGGATATTAATCAATCGAATGCTGTTTAAAACATCTTCAGAAATTTCAACTTCATTCATTTTAGCTGCATTCTTAAGGACTGCTATGGCTTCGTCGTGTCTCCCTTTACTCATCAACCAACGAGGACTTTCTTTTAGTATGATAAAGTAAAATATGGAGAGAATTGGTAAAGCAAAAATTATTCTTAGAAGATATCTCCAATTTTGCAGCCACCACGCTAGTCCAGAAATAAGTAATATTCCCAAGGCGTAAACAAAATTGATTGCAGCGTTTCCTAATTTTCTTTCTTTTGGTCCTACTAATTCCATTGCTGAAAAGTTGCAATTTTTTCTTATTTAAATTGCTATTTTATTGTATACCAAAAGCATTGTAGTACATAATCGCCCAGCTTTTTACGTTTATTTTATGTATGTAAATATTTATTTTATTTAAACTATTAAAAGGCAAAGATTTCATAGTATATGATCGAATTATACATATTATAGAACTTGAAACTATATAGATTCGGATTTCTTCAGATTTTATTCTACAAACCTTTTGAAAAAGTTTTCTTGACAAGAAAATTACATTTAGTAAATTTAATATTTTACCCATCACAAATGAAGTTGTGAAGTGTCCACCACCTAAAGCAGATTCCAAAAATTCAAAAACAACTAGCATATTATAACTATTTGAAAATGATCTCGTAATTCCAAATATTACATTCATTAGGGAACATATCGATAATGCAATCGTTCTGCCATATCTATCAGAAATTAAACCAGTTAGTGGTAACGCTATGAAATATCCAGAATTGTGTATAGTGCCAATCAAAGTCCTTTTCCAGTTCTGACACCCGATATTAAACTGAAACAAATCAATATTAAATTAACTAAGGCGAATTGAATAACATGAAATATGAGAATTAAATTACAAACATCAGTAATTACTTTGCTAGTTGGACGTCTTATGTCGATCGTAGGTGATCGGCCAAGTTAAGCAACAGTTAGCGTGATTCGAAAAAGAATAGATTACCCCAATTGCTTAACTTTCGTGAATTTTGGTTGGAGGCCATGTAAGAACGTCGGTCTCGGTAGAAATCTCTGAGCCTTGTCAAACTGCTTCTGAATTAGCCCTATCACCACAACACAAAAGTATATATCTATATATATATATATATATCGACATACATCTTTAACCACAGAATCTTCATCATTATAGATATAATTATCACAATCTTTTATAATCGTTCTATCAAATGCTTCTTCAGAACATTGACCAGCACTCTCATTTTTGTATTGATATACTTTGCATTTAGAAAAATCGCCCTTTTCTTTTGGTATGGCGTATTCCAGCCATTGTGTACTGTTTAACATTTCACACTCTGTTACTTCACATCTGTAAGGACCAAATGCTTAAATTTATTATTTATCAAGCTGCAGAATTGAAATCCCTGATTTCAGTATAAAATTAGTCCATAAAGTTTTGTAAATGCAGTTAATAAATTCGAATAACTTATGATCTAGAAGCGCCACGTTTCGATTTTTGTAAACGTTCCAAATGTATAATTTTTAATTTCAAAATTGAAAAATAAAAAGTTTTACCTGTAATTTATATCCATGGCTTCAAAATTGTACGCCGTTCCAAAAAGTCCAGAAAAGAAACAGGGAAAAATAACCAGAGCATAATTGTAAACTGTGTATTTTCCAAAAAAGCCAAACTTGTTTAACACTTCGTCTAAATGGACAATATTTTCCTTCGTCATAATATCTAACTATCACACCGGTTTCTCTACTTGTTTTTTTCAGTCTAAATATAAGCACATTTGCCGTATGCTGTCTCTTTCTTCAGATCTATTTCTCTCTTTGTTCTTTCTCTTCTTTCACCTTCCTTAATTCACTTGTAATCCTTTACTTTATACATTTGTCACGAAAGTCACTATTCTGATTAAGTGTCACTAACTTATACTTATCGTGTTATCACTCTTATACATACTTTAGAATGTCACTGATGGCACACATTGAGACTGTCACGAGGCACTTAAATATGAAACTTACAGAAATAAGATATGTAGATGCTTGGATAGAAGTAATATTAGCTCTGACAATAAGTTCCTAAATATCTGATAAAAACTAGTTACAACCAGTTAGTAAAATACAGGCTTTGGAAGAAATTAATAAGAAGAAGAAAATAATAAATATGTGGATGGATGTAGTTGTGACTATTGTATTAGATGCCTACGATTATTCTTCTATGATCAGAATATATCTTATCATTTTAAATTCTGTTGTCCGTGAAAATCTGCCGACAATAATCACAAACCCATGTTTGACTTCATCCAATGGATATCCCACTACTGAGTACGAGTGTCTTCCGATTCTGGAGATGCATAGAGCATACTCCGCCACGATGCTCTAATGCAGATCGGTGAAGAGGTTGGTGGTCAACCCAAACTGCCCGGAGGCCTGTGACATAGCTTAACGATGCGACCTGTGACATAGTTTTATCTAACGAACCGATGGCTTTGTGCTCTCCAAAACACGGAAAAGTATTTTTTTGCGACTAACGGTCACCCTTCCTACTAATTGCATCCCTTTGCTTAACCTTTGCGATGGCTTAAACGAAACAAACTGGGCTGTGACGCTTCATGAACGATTCGTGCCTACATAATCATAAAACACTTTAATTCTATTATTATTTGGATTTACAATTAAATATAACGAAACAAACAAGCGTTAGATAGCAAATTTAATCTAATACTCTTAAGCTGATAACAAAATTTTTACCTACTATTAGTGACAATGTTACAAGATCTGTTTCCGTTGATGATAACAAAGTTTTGGTATGAAATGTCGTTTAAAACTATTTTTTATTAAAATATTTAAAAACACTTGCTTTATTTATAGAGCCATAATACTACGAGATACATAAATTAACTGGATTGCTAATCGTTAAGGAGGAAATCAGGATGGAAAGATTATGCAAAATTCCAACTCCGTGCTATTAAAGGAAGTGGGTCTAAGCTCGCAAGATTGCACCCGATCGGGTTATTTATTTTTTACTATATGTGTTTATATTCTTCACCTCCTTACTTTTTTATATGTATTGATTCAGATTATATTTTTTTATTCCATATAATACAATACAACAAACTTTATTATGCACACTAGGAAAATATATAAGTAAAACATTTTAAAACACAAAACGTGGTCTTATCGCCTTAATAGCGATTTCTTCTAGACAACCGTTGCGTGAACTTAATTGTAAAAAAGTACTCAGATATAGGTGCAACCTTATTGTTTAAGGATTAATATGTATATAAAAACGCAATTTAAAATATAAATACCTGGTAAATATAATAGCGAAACCGTCCGTCTGTTACGCTTTCACGCGTAAACCACTGAACCGATTTTGATGAAATTTAGTACAGTGATAAAATTGACCCTGAGAAAAATCTAAGGCTACCTTTTATCCCGATAAAAAGGTAGAAGGGGTTGATAGAAGGGATGAATGTTTGTATGGAAATTCGACATTTGTAAAGATAGGACTGCGAAACATACATAGTATTAATCGTTAATAGGAAATTGAAGGACGTAGGCTACTTTTAGGGGTAATGTTACATCATCAAACATCATTGCAACCCTTAACTGTCCCACGTCTGGGCTACGGTCTCCCCCCACAATGTGAAGGATACATAGCCATAGTCTACCACGCTGGCCAATTACCGTTTGGTAGAATTCACACACCTTCGACAACTTAAAGGGGAACTCTTATAAGTGCAGGTTTATTCACAATGTTTTTCTTTACCAACGCAAGTGATAATTGACTTTTTCCGCACATAATCTTCAAAAGTAGAGGTGCCACGAAGTTTGAAACCAGAATCTCCCGTCCAGAGCTCAACGCTCTATCCGTATAACTGCTATTACTGCTATAACTGCTGATTCGATTATTATCATGGATTTTTGAATACAAATAAACAACGACATTTCTGTTATACTAAATGTTGTATTATTGTTTATTGTTCTTCTTCGATATTTCTTCAGCTTCTTCCACAGTATCTGGTAGTTTAACGTTGATTGTTTCCGGGAGTGTGCATACAAGTAAGCCGGCAATTAATGCTAGACTCCCGAAGAATATTGCTGGAAGGTTTGCGTAATACAAGGCCTGTAGAAGAAAAAAAGAAGTTTAATATTTTACTGCCAATTTTAATTGGCACCAACCCATTTATGATATATCTATTCCTGAGCACTCTCGTCTCTCCAGATAATGAAAAGCCCAAGTTATGCCTCAAGTTTTATTCTAAATAACTTGCATCCAAATTGGTTCTATAGTTTAAATGTGAATGAAAAAGTAACAGATAGATAGAAGAAGAGGCAGATTCATTTATAATTTTAGTAAGAATTACATTATGTTCTTTTTAGATCCATTGCGATATTCCTTACGCACGAGTTTAACATCAGCATATTCAAATTAGAATGTTACGTCAGCGTAATAGCAAAATTATTTAACTTACCAGAAGAGGGGTCAGGGGAGCTAAGGTTGACCCAATCCTCCCGGTTGCGGAACAAACAGACAACAGAGATTGTCTAACATTTGTAGGAAAAACTTCTGATACGTAAATGTAGACTGAGCTGTATGCAACAGTAATCGAACACTTTCCACATAAATACAAGACGAGGGGTCCCCAGACAAGATCTTAAAGAATATGATACATAAATTAATTATTACTTGAAGAAAATAATATAATACCATTGCTAGAGAATTCAGACATCTTACTTTGAGGTAGTGCTAACAAGCTTATGCATAGAATTCCACTTAGAAAGTACGTTGTTATTAGAACTCGTTTTCGACCAAATTTGTCTAAGACTAGAAGACAAATTATATTAGCAGGAATCTCTGCTAAGGCTACAAGTATAAAATTCACATATCTGTTGCCAGCTAATGACACTGAGTTAATTGATAAACCATAATACATAAAAGTGCACGTAATCCACATGTAGGAACAGATAGCCAATCTCATAGTTATAGTTCTTGATTTTACTATCGTGAAGAATATTGACCGCTTCTTTTCATCACTCATATCTTTTTCAACCTTTTCTTCTTTTATCACAAAGTTATTTGGATTAAATTTTTCTTCTGCTATTTTAACATTATTAATTTTTGCTGCTTTCTTTAGTATTTTGATACCTTCTTCATATCTGCCTTTACTAAATAGCCACCTTGGGCTTTCATTGAGGAATAATAAATAAGAAAAGACAAAAAGAGTGGGTGTGTACATAATTCTTAGTAGATGTCTCCAGTTCTGTAGCCACCACGCTAGAGAAGCCAGTGTTGTTAATCCAAAGACAAACACAAAATTAATGAGCGTATTTCCAAACACTCTTCCTTTAGGTTCTACTAACTCCATTGCTAAAAAAATAATATTAGTAAATTACAATTTGTTACAAATTATTTCAAAAGTTTGGATGTACAAATGACTTATTTTTGAATGCCTGTAGGGCTCGGGTTTCCTCTAACAATGCCAAGATGTAGATTGGTAGATTCAGGAGTGCAGGTTTTTTCACGATGTTCTCCACCGCGGTCCGGTGCACGCCACAGGATTTTAACCCAGAACATCATATTCGAAAGACCAATAACCATAAAGCCACTACACTATCACTGCTTTTCTAATGTACTTCAACTTAATACACCTGTGTATATTTTACATCATACTTTCACATACAGATTAGGAAATAAATCTAAAAAAAATTAATATCATTGTGGTTTTCATTATGTAACATAGCCATAGAATTAAAAAATCTTACCTAAAACAAAAGCGGTACTATACGCCCCCCCTCCTAAAGCTGCTTCTCCAAATTCAAATATTAGCAACATTGTATAACTTGTAGAGAATGACCTAGCGATGCCACAAATCCCGTTCAGTAAACAGGCAAGTGGCAAGGCCTTACTCCTCCCAAACCTATCTGATAACATTCCAGTTAAAGGCAAAGCCACGAAAAGTCCAGCATTATGCATTGTGCCTACCAGAGTTCTCTTCCAATTTTGACAACCAAGGTTAAACTAAAAAAGTAATGTTACTTTTAACAGACTTCAAAAAAGAAGAGGTTGTCATTCTCTCTCTCATTCGACTGTATTTGTTATGTCTTACGTCATAACTTTAACCAAGTTTACCATTTTGATAATGATTCTTTTTTATTATTCATTGTGTGCTTGTCAGGTAGTCTCATTTAAATTTGAAAGACATCTGACGAGTATTGAATTGTCCCTAATAATCCGTATTTTATTAAATAGACTATTCCATTTAGTATATTTTTATTTAACTGTTATATTCTCGTGTTCGTTGTTTTTCATCGTTGAAGCTGAATGAACATACGTATGTATGTACTTATTATATCAAGGATTTATAATCATCTTTATCAAAGAATTCATTTAAATATATATTTTTATATGTTGTTAGTTAATTTATAACACAAGCAGGGACTTTGTATAGCAAAATATTGACTTTCGTTAAGTGAGCTTTTGGTTCTTAGACGAAATAAACAGTTTTCATTTAATTTCACGCTATTATCTGTTATCGTAAAGACATCTCTTGTCATTCAAATTGTCATAAAGATTTGAGAATCATCATCATTGCAACCCATAATAATCCCAAATGGGCTCTTCTCACCATATGCAGTATAGGCATTACGCTGGCTATGTGATTAAACTTGTTTGACACCTGTTTGAGAACTTCATGGGGAACTCCCACGAATGCAGGCTTATTCACAATGTCTTCATTTGTTGAAGCAAGTGATAATTATCTTCCGATAAACTTCCGACTTGAAAAGCGAGGCCTCTCGACCAGATTAACGTCCAAACCAGAGGTTATTAGTGCTTCTTCAAAATTTAAAAAATCAACTATGATAAACATTATTTCGCGGCCCGTTTCGACTATAAGCGATCGAAAAATTTAAGCAACAGCGGGCGCGTTCGGTTGGAGGATGGGTGACTGCTAGTGGCCAAAAATTTCATGGGCGCTTCCATACTTCGGAGACCACGTAAAGCCGTCTAAGCTGTTTGTTGCCGTTAGACACCAATCGTTAAGCCATATCGGAAAGCTTCGGGCTGCATAAAAACTATAACACTTGGATTGGCCACCCCTCCCCCAATCCGCATTGGAGCAGCGTGGAGTATGCTTTAGGTTTCCTTAGTGTGAAGAGAGACCCGTGCTCAGTAATGAGCCATCGATGGGTTGAAGCCAATGTGTAAAACTGATAAAAGATTGTCAACCTCAAATATAATACATACATCTTTAACTACAGAATCTTCATTGCTATAAACATATCGATCACATTCTTTGGTCAATGTATCAAAAGCTTCCATGACACATAGTTCAGCTGAAATATTGGTATACTGGAACATACTGCATTTAGATAATTCGCCGTTTTCCTTGGGTATGGCATATTGAAGCCACGTCGTGTCGTTGAGATTTTCACATTGTGGTATTTCACATCTGTAATTAAAAATGTTCTTTTTTAATTTTCTTTTAGGTTTAAAATTAAAGGTATTTTTATTAAAAAGCACATAAATTAAGTAATAATTATTAATTAAAAAGGGTACGTATTTATATGTTAATTATACTAATTTGTGCCTAAAATACTGACAGCGTTTCCTTTCTATATTGCAATATTGTTTTTTATATTATATTATAGAAAGTATTTTTTTAATTAAGTAGATTTTTATATGTCTTTAATACGATAATTAATATGTGTCCAAACAATATTGCAACTTTATACTAAGTCCTAACAGAGAAACTCTATAAACAGATAGAACGACGGTTGTAAAACTACTAGTTTCCGCACACCGCTTCCCCCGCGTGGTTGATAAAAAATTGCCAAGCATTAAAACGCAAGCAACCAAACATATTAATGTGTAATTCGCGACAAAATCTGATTTCCTGAATGAGGTCTGTGTGCCAAGTTTCATTTTTATCCCGTTAACAGTTAACGCGTGAAGGAAACACAAATATCCAGATATGTAAACATGTACAGCATCCCAGGGGAATCTATAAAAGGGATAAAATTTATCCCATGTATATTTCCTGAATATACATGAACCTAACTGTATACCAAGTTTTACCTTAATCCATTTAAGAGTTAGCGCGTGAAAGAAAGACAAACAGATGCAGACATTGTCACAAACTTGCACATTTATAATATTAGTACGATTCTTAAATTTACAATATTAACTATTAACGTAAACACTGTACTTTTATTATAATCTTATTGTG
>DWJZ01005133.1:0-14436 GCA_018249125.1 Asbolis capucinus | reverse complement strand
GAAATATGGCATAATTGAAGTTCAAAACTCGAGAATGGTAATAGTTCTTATCCCGGGCTTTGTTCCCGCAGGATAACAGGTTTAAATTAGTATGACAACTCCGAAACCAATGGACCAATTTAGATGAAATTTAACGTGCTGTAACTTATGTAACGTCAGCGGATATAGAATACTTTTTATCTTATCTTTTTATATTAACTACTATATTCCCGTGGGATAATAGGTTAAAATTTTTATGGCAACTTCGAAACCTTTGGACTAATTTAGGTAAAATTTTGCATGTTTATAGCTTACATGACGAGAAGGATTATTGGATAATTTTCATCCTATCTTCTGCCGAAACAGACAGGGCAATTCCTAGTGTAAGATAATTGTTTAGAAACGGTATATGTACGTGTAAAATATTTGTTTTTAAATATAATGCTGTTTTTTCTGTGTGTTTCGCTTTAAATAAATACGTGTGCGTGTTTTTTGGTTATATTTTGAAGTTTTTGTTGCAGATTGTATGGGTGATAGCTGTGAATAAATTCATATTTTTTTCTGATTTTTTTCTTTATTTCCACCTTAAAAGTAAGTCCACTTTGGAACTATTATAAAATTAACCAGCATTATTTTACATATTATAAGTTAATACTTGACTAAATCCCACCTGATGGTAACTGGAGAAGTAGTCTTTCATCTTAGAAGATGCTTGTTCGCTCTTGTATTAAAGAAATCTCACCTACATACTACGTTTAAAAATTGTACAGAAAAATGAACTGAAAGATTTAGTTGTTGATAATAACCTTCTCGAACACAATAGAGGATCAGCTTACTTTTAGACCAGTCTAATTATTCAACACTAATTTTACAAAATATTTATTCGAGAATGTAAGAGATATTACAGACGATATTGGAGGTTAGCTTTGCTCAAAAAATCCCCGAAAGTTCCTAAGAGGTACAGTGAACCTATGTATTTAATAGTATAGTCCAATGTCATTGTGTTTGTAGTAAGTAACCGGAGCGAAGTGTTTATGTAAAGTTGGTGGCGGCGAGTGGCGACAGGTTTAGGCGGAAGCTGACCCCGCGCGGACTGGACCCTTAGTTGTACACCACGACTTAACACGTGGCTGGACACGGCGTGCCTCTATTGGGACACTGCTGTACATATTTGTGATATCTCTCATTGGATATTGGATTCTTACAATACTATTCTTACAGTAATAGTTTAGTTTTTTCGTGAAGTTCAATTTTGATACGTTCATCGCCTTACGTCTTTACAGGCTAGATCAGGGGTAGGCAACCCGTATATGGCCCTTTGAGCATTTTTAAATTAGATTTTTTATGTTTAGAAGGTCTAACACTATGTCAAAATATAAAATAAAACAAAAAATATAATACAAAAATTGAGCAAATATATAAAAACTTTACATAGTAACTATAAAACTTTAAGTAGATTTGATTAACTATAAATAATGCTAATCTATGTGCGGCCTTCTAGGAAAAATCAAATTTAAAATTGGCCCTTTCATTCAAAAGGTTGCTCACCCCTAGACTAGATGATCTTCTCCTCTACAAATTCTGCCTTGTGGTCCTTACACTATACATATATATATATATTTAATAATAATATAAATAAATAAGTTATTTTCATATAAATGAGGTAATATTCAAGTTATTATCGAGTTTTTATGGTGTATGAGATTCGTTAGCAGCTTTATTTACACAAATAGGGACAAATATTATCACAAATTTGATAGACAGAATAGGATAGACATTTTGTTAAGTATTTGACTATTAAAATACATTGAACATTTAATAAAATAGGTATATTTTAAGATACAATATCTTCGACGCACCCTTAACTCTTTAATAGTTAATAGACACCAAAATATTTGAGAGTCGACCATTGTGAACAAGTGCAAGACTAACCCAAGACGAGAAGTCACAACTTTTCCCCGGTCATCTTGGATTAAATTAACATTAGGTAAGTATTCTCAAGGGAGTGGCGACTGCTGGCGCGGGCTGGCCGGGGCCGGCCGGAATCCTAATTAAAATTACAACATGTAAATTGTCCGAAACGTCTTACAGTTTCGTGTTTGTTGGAGGCCTAAGCCCTATTGTTCGTTACGTTAAGTTTGTGTTGTGTTTATGTTGTATTAAGGCCAGGGTTTTTTGAGCGGTGCCTAAGGTTTAAGAAGTGACTTCATTATGCTTTTCTGCACAGTTCACTTGTTGGGATTTCCCAACTACAGATTTCTGTAGTAATATTGTTAAAATGTTATTTTTTTTTGTTTTATAAGTTTAAAAAACTACATTCGAATCTCGAACATTTATTCGCCAATATGTACAATGGAAATGAAGTTATGAAGATGAAGAACGCGGCAATAAAATAATAGTCTTCAGTAACGGAGTGTGGCTACTTTTTGTACACTTTTAAATTTAACAAGTAAACCAGTAAATTTATCGTTAAGTTATATGTGATGTGCTATATATTTGATGCAGCCATATATTCTTTTTTTTTCTCACAAAAATGTCCTCTCTTTTCAGCCCCTCTCAGTGTCAAATTCTAGCATGGCGGCCATCGTGTTATTGATCAATCTTCCGTCATAACAAAGTTGTTTAATTAATTGCCTTGTATATCTGTGTAGATGTTTGTTTGACCAACATAGGTCAAGTTGTCAACTGTCACGCCCCACGTCTTGTCGCAAGTTGAGCGGTAACGACATCTGTGGTGCCACTACGACAACTTGGGTGGTACAGGCTTCGCGACTGACGACCCATAAGTTCTTAACAGTTACGGCGCATGATGTACATCAGTATCGTTATATGTAATTAAATACAACGGTGGGTTTTCATTCATTTATGACTACCTACCTAGCACGATTCTTTCCTCAGGACCATAGAGGCCTAGAGCATAAGCCACGCTGCTCCAGTAGATATTGGTGAAGTACGAGGTTATTGACCAATCAAAGTGTTGGAAGTTTATGGTTATATTTTTTCATACATTATTATTTCGTTTTAGTTAATAGTCTAGTAAATAAATATTGATTTTTGTATTTTTCTCTATTTATTTGTAATATTACATTCATAATCTTTTAATATTTGAAAATGTACTTTTTAATATACTGCTCTATACGCCACGTGTATCCTACTTACTAACATTATAAAAATAAAGTTTGCGATGATGGATGGATGTTTGTTATTCCTTCCCGCAAAAACTACCGAACAGATCTAAATGAAATTTGTCTTAGGGATAGACTACAGTCTGAAGTAACACATAGACTTACTTTTAAGAAAGACTTTTTGTCAACCACGCGGGCGAAGCCACGGCGGAGTCCTAGTGCGGCATATTATGCACAAGTCTCCTTTATAAAGCGGGCCTCCTCAAATAAATTATTCCGTGTACCCTCAGAAACTATCCACTAATCGGTAACACAAGCCTTTGTATAGGTATGTCCATTTAATTCAATAATTTCCAGCCATTTACTTAGAGGCCGCCATATTTGTCTTGGAAAATCCGTCCGAAGATTAATCCTAAATTTCGTTACCCGTGTCCCTCGTCCGGCATTATCTGGGCGTGGTGTGGTCACCAGTTTGGGTCTTGAGAGGGTGACCACGGGTTTAGTGAAGGACGTTTCATAAGTAATTAGTCGCAAGTTTCGCGGTTCGTAACTCGCTGTTGTGTTGAGTGATTATATTGGTGACCTTAAGGAAGTGTAACTAACCGTTCCTAACTTCAATTAACTAAATGTCAGTCACAAACCAATAAATGCAATTTTATTTTGGGGTTCGATAACAGTAAAGCCGCTGAACGTTGTACAAAGCACCAACATCAGGAGCAGATTTCCTTAATTGTCACCGGACCTTAAAAAAATAGAGAATTTTTAAGCTAGTTACTAATTAACTAATAATTTTGAATATCTTTTCGAAAACTGTTCCATGCTGACTTGGTCACGGGATAAAGCGGAAACATATCGGAAGATACGTATCTAGTCCATCCTCAAAGTCAACGTATAATAGAATACGTGACCCATGAACGACTTTCCAAATTTGAATGTGGACATAATAGCCGATAAAGCATAGCGAGCGAGGGTGAACATAAACACCATTAAGCATTTCTATTAACCTGGGGTCATTTCACTTTGTACCTTTTTGGTTTTCCCATGAATTATGCAGCGGAACAAGTTCCTCGCGGCTTCAGTCTGAATAATTTTTCGCTCGTCAGCCTCTGATACAATGTTTCGTGTCCGGACGACCGCCGACCGCCGCCCGCCGCCCGCCGACCGCCGAGACCTTTAAATAAAACATGAAGGTGAAGTCGTCAGGGTGAAACTTTTACATGCTGTCTTTGTGACGTTTTATTATTTGCTTTGTAAACACCTGAGCAATTTTTTTATTGTTGAAAACACTATAGAATAGGAGTACATTGTTATTGCAAGTTAAGAAAAGTATTCTATAGTATTTATAAAATAAGTTTTTATCCCTTTAATTCGGATAGTCTTTCTTAAAAAAAGAAAACTTTATATGTAGTACTAAATTTGTACATTAGAAACAAATCATAGTAAGAATCATGTACCTATGTAATTGTATATCATAATTATTATATTTAAAATAATATCGTTAAGTATTGCTACATATATAATTTATTTTTTACTAAGTGTTCAAGTCGCTTATGAATTTTTGTTCAGATATTAATAATACTGTCATACAGACTCCTTTATAACAAGATTATAAAATATTCTTTTGAATTTGGATAAAAGTACCGTAATAACTTAGAATCACGGTACGTAATAGTGTCCGTCCTTCTATTCTGTGACATTGTGAACCGTAGACAAATTGATGCCATCAAACAATTTTCCCAACGTTTAGAGTTTCAGCAAATACATACTGTCATAAAAGAAAATTGCGAAAAAACATAACAGTGCATAACGGAGGACGATTTGAAGAAGAGACGACACACAAAATATGTTTATGAGAAGCAACGTGCTTTGATTTATAACGATCTGAGGAGTATAACACGGGGTGAACACACCGCGACAAGTTGCTAGCGGGCGCGGGTGAACACTCCATAGCTGTCAAGGATGAAACTATTGTTTCTAAATTTATTTTACATTTAACTGTAATATTCCTATTAAAATTACCACCTATTTATTTAGTGTTTTATACAATTATTTTGTGCTACATCAACTATATTTTTTTATAAAAGAAAAATTGTTTAAATTTATATTATCGAACGATTATAAATTAATCTTTTGTACGTACTTACAAGCCCATAGTGATAATTAAATATATAGTGTAGGATAAATAAATATTTGATATGAAGTGATAGATTGGTATTGATATTACTGGTGAATTATTTGTTGTTAATAATATTTTTTTACGCTCCTTATATTCTAAGTTATTGTTTTCTTTTACTTACTATAAGTTAATGCTTCACAAAAATCCCATCGGATAGGTTGATGTAGCACTGTATATGTAGCGATATATGTATGTATATGGATATTCGATGGCTCTTCGACCTTTATTTTTTTATCTTCCTTTTGTAGTATGATGCGCATACAAGCCGCTAGTTGTCTATAACTGATCCCACACACAGAATATTTAGAGTCACAAAGTGCAAGATTTATCCCCGGCCGCGGCTTCAAACTCATTAGGCAGCAAACCCGCGGGATCACACACAATCTGCCTTGTTTTATTTTTTAAAAGTCGACGCCGCTTCATGCCCCTTAAAAAGCTTACATTTATCTTGTTCTCATACACGAATTTATGATCCACCTGAATATCACTTTTTATGAATATATTTGAACGTCACATAAATCAGCTTGCTCCTTTAGTGAAACACGAATATGTGTTATTAAGAACATTATTATGTTAGACCATTACAAGTCGGGCGTTATAAAAAGTATGTGTCAATATAAAGGTATACCCAGCTTAAAATTAAACATATTAGTTATCCGATTGTGTCTCATCGTTACTCATCAAACAATATATTAATGTTTAGGCTAACTAAGGACTAATGAGGTTAATTTAATCAGAAAAATTGTTGTCATCTTCAGTAATAAGATCTACGCGGTTTTAGATTAGCTGTCAGTTTTAAGAATTATGTTTAATCCCAAAAATATTTTGAAAAGCGCAGAATGTAGGGAATGTTTTAACGTAAGTAGTGTCTGCAGGGGACTTCGAATCGCTATTTTTATTGTAATTCATGTGTCTTCGGGGTGAAACTAAAAAGGTGAGGAGGTGGCACGCCGAAGTGGCGTAGCGGCGCGGGCGAGGCGCCAGCGAGCGGCGCGGCCGGACATGCAGCCTGAGCAAACCCATTAAAACCTCGCAATAACTTGAGCCAGTTATTATTTTCACTGCGCCTTTTTATAACCACTCCACCGCCACTAACATGCAAATGAACCATTCTTACTGCGAAGGTTATTTGTTGCCGAAATTAAAACATTGAACCGGAATGCTAGAGCCAGACAATTGTGATGCAAATACTCGCCACCTCCATCCAGAAGGGCGCGGAAAAATCGAGAAAATTTATAACGCACTTTTTATTCGCCGCTAAGTGTCGACGCTATAAAGAGCAGGCCGAATGACGCAATATCGGGCCCCGCCGCTGAGAAATGACGTTATTATTTATGTTAATTCCGACGCTAAATGACGTCTTACGTGCTCACCACCTTCACTCAGTCGCAGGCAGGGGTGAACGTGAACGAGCCTTGTGGATAACTTCTTTGTGGGGAAAGTGTTTTTATTGCTTTGAGGAATTATTGAGAACATGGTCAACCTCCTTTATAATAGTTCGGGGTTAAAATTAATTTGTTTTTTTATATAAGTTAAATAGTCTTAAAGTATGTTATAACAATATATCATTATTTTTAACATAACTATCTTGAAGAAAAATTACAAGTGGTGTTTAACACAAAAAACTTAACCGAATTCAAAAGGGGAAGGAGGTTCAATGCGATTGTTTTTTTTTTGTTTTATGACTTTTGACTAAGCGCACTAATTTTAATTATTCTATTTTTACTCGAAAACTGGTGCTTGTCGTAAGATCCCATTTTTAGCAAGGTCAGATAACGTTAGATAGCTAATAGATTTAATTTTTATTTCATTACTTGTCGACATAATTTTGAATCGATTTTTTAATGAGAAGGGCCATAATCTAACTAAGCAGAGATCCAGCAAGATTTGATGTAGCAGCCCTGTACCCGTCAGAACACAACTTTTCCACCGCGTCACGACCCGGACGGTAATTGTGGCACTTTCCATAATGTCTATTTCAGTAGCGAGTTTCGAACGCCCTAACGACCCGCGAAGGGCGCTGATGTCCTGTAATGTGAGGTGACTCATTTGAATTACGAACACTACAAATGGCGATGCACTTTACGTACTAATGGGTTCCGGGCAGTAAGAAGGCGGTAGGTTTTTGCTTCAAATATTTTTTATAGCTTACTAGAAACTGCCCCCTAACTCATTTTCAGGCGGATCCCTAATAATGTAGGATTCTAATGGTAAAAGATTTTTTTAAATCGGTCCTGTAGTTTCTGAGCCATATTCCATTCAAACAAACAATCTAATCTTTCCTCTTTATAATATTAGTGTAGATAAAAAAATTAGGTGTACCTCCCGAAAACAAAAATAATAATAGAAGATTTTAATATTATCAACTTACATTGCATAGGGCTGTACCTATGCTTTCGTACAATTTTCTTGTTTAAAAAAATAAGGTTTTAATACAGTGACGTCCATATACATATATCTACTTTGTTTCTAGAAGACGGGACGTTTGGTACCGAGATACGAGTATAGCTTTGCTAGTAATGAAGGAAGATTCGATATCTAAGTTACAGTGACAAAATATTTTCACTACGATAAACTCAAACGCCACCCACTCCAAATATGTTACAATTTTCATTCGCGTACGTTTATCGTGTAAACACTAGTAATTCATATTGAAACTACCTTTAGATGTAAAATCCATATCCAAATTATAGAATGATAGAATTTTCCATAGGTATAAAGTTTTTTTTGGTAAATAAATATTATTTACAAATAGTTTGTAATTTAATTATATAAAATCAGGTTATGTGAGCGTTAAACGCGCAGAATTGAGGATTCGTTTATGTGCTTGTATTACTTTTTAAATAATTCCTTGGGCAGTGTAATACGTCTGCTTCCTATCACCGTGATGATATCGAACCAGAAGTATATGACTTACTTGCGTGGCTGTTTGTAGATACGTTTGAGCAGGAGTAGAAACAAGTACAAAACACATAGGTGGCGCTACTGATAGGTTATTTGAATCAATACAGTTACATATAAATTTTTGCATATGAAATAAAATATTCTAACAAAAATACTTGTAGATTTAAATTTGTAATTTGTAAATATATTTTTATAAAGCAGTCCTTCACGTTTATCTAACCTTCCTTCCAACTGTTAAGATATTTCAACTTTTTTTTTTTTCAATTTTCGTGTACAAATTTCCCATAATGTTCTAGCTATTTGAAAAAAGTAACGTAGCACGAGTCATTACCCGTACCTCAATTCATTGACGCGGTGTGAGATTTATGGGAACGTTAAGTGAAGGAGATCGCTGCACTCACTCCGGCAATTTGCTGCGGGGACCTGCGCGCCCGGTGTACCCCTGGGGGATCATAGGCATTTAAATACGAATGGATTCTGAAACTCACTATTTATATCATAAAGAGGTGTTTGTGCGTAACTTGTTTTGAGGATGTTACGCCTAAATGAACAAATAAAATATTTTACTTTTAATAGAAGAAAAACACAAAAGATTAAATCTACGTTAAATCTGATTTTAAAGCTACACCATTTCTCAGAAAAAGCTGAAATTAATTTCTATGAAAAACAAACTGTCACTATCACTTGGGCATTGGAATTCAACCCTGGATTCCATAAGTTTATTTTGTGGTGAGTTCCTTCGTTTAGCATCTACTTAGCTAAAAGCAAGCTGGGATTCTTTAAAAAGTCAATATTTTTTTTATATGTGAACTAACGTTAAAAAGTTAAAAAAACATTGTGGTTCAAATAAAAATACGTGTTATATTCCTTAGTAAAACTCTCTAGTAAGACCAACTCATGTATGAAAACCAATGGACCAATTTAGATGAAATTTGGTATGTTTTTAGCTTATGTAAGGACAACGGATATAGAATACTGTAGACACAATTGGGCATGTCTGTAGTTTACGAGTACATGACGAGAAAGATTACTGAATAATTTTATTCAATCTTCTTCCGAAGCGAAGTGACAGCAATTTTCAATCTATTAAAGAGTAAAACGCTAACCTGACTGGGTATTTAGTATAACAATTCGTTGAAGTAATATATCAAGAAGGTCGTTCAAGTTTTAAATATGCGTTATCCTGAAGTGATCTTGTATCAAAGTGTGAGTGCTAAAGGATTTGCGCGAGGTGTCTTAACGCCGCGGGCTTTGCTCGGGGACATAAATCTCCAGCAGTTTGCGAGTCCTGGCGACTGGTGACTCGCAAATTGCGCATTTACAATTCGCCTCATACTCTTCGCTAAACTTATATTTATGGGAGGAACGCACTTCTTTTGGATTACGCATTATACCTACTGAAGCGGAATCTAAAGGTTACGTGCTTGTGACAATGTTATCACGAATTTGATCGGCCTGTTGGTCTAGTGATTTGTAAATCTGACTACTGAGCTGGCGGTCGAAGGTTCGATCCCCACCCAGAACTAATATTTCTGTGTTTGGAATTAAATGACCGTGTGTGAGTTGAGCCGAGATATTTATTTCAAAATCATCGAATCATGGTCCCATGTTTTCGGGCAAACAAATGTGGTCGAAGATTCTAAAAGCTCTATATCAGCAGACCTTACGCCTGTATCTGATGAGTGCAGTTTACCTAAACACTCGTCGATCATCAGCGACAAACTCATCAATCCATCTTCACAAACATTCGCATTTAACATATCAGTAGGATAACATATCGTTACAATGAAAACGAAGAAACATAACATGTAATGTTTTTGTATGTGTGTAAAACAAATAAATGACTATGGATAGTTGGGCGACCGCACTGGCCAAATACCGGTATGTACAGCGGGCAAATATGTGAGTTCTCATAACATAAGTTCAGTTTTGTGTGTGAGTAAATAAACAACAAAAGGTGACCCGATTTCACTGCAAAAAACACAATCCTTTGTAAATATTTAGAGGAAGTTTTTATGTTCTTTTACAATATCGGACAATTTGTCTCACATGCTGTGTGTTGGTTGTTGGCACAGAAAATAAACTAAGATGGTCCGGTGCCTTTTTTAGAGGAATGTCATTTTTCTGCTAAATAGTCTATATAATGATAAATCCGATAAATTTGCCCGACTTTGTAGTCTTCGAGCCATGAATTAAACCCATATAAAATATTTCAACTAAAATATTATAATCAATAATTAACAGAAACAAAATCACTTGATACCAACTTAAGAACATAATACATTTCAAATTCTCTCCGTACCTGCGCCACGATTCCAAGAGAATATATTCCAAATTCAAATCGAAGCGTTGCATTAAACCATAACCTTTTTTCGTCACTTTAAAAGTTCTGAAGTAATTTTATGTATTAATTTTAATAATGTTATTAAATGTTGCAATGAAAATTGCTGGAACAACTTGCATCTATAAATGGTGTACCGAGTTCTAAGGGAATAACTAATGGTTGATTTTGGTTGAACACCAAACTCAATAACAATGATGAATTGTTTAAAACGCGTAAAAGAATTTTTCAAATCTACCCAGTAGTTTCAAAGAATGAAAAAATTCAAGAAAAACCTCTTTATACTATTAGTACGTACTCGGTGTAAATTCGATCTGGACTATCCGAATTCCAGATCGAACGGTATGGATGAGGTAGTACAACGATTAGTAAATTCGAAGCCGCAAAAATCTGCCGTCCTACACTCAAGTCTACCTACTTGCTGGTAAACCCACCAGTGGGTTCAGGATCTACAGACATTAGTACCACTACTGACCCACTGCAACATCCTGAAGCTAAGTTTACCCAGTATCTTCCTGTCAAAAGCAGGTGGGCGCAATATGGCGCCGGGTGTTCCCGCCAGTTTTACGGCCACATCCTCGCTTTGCTGTAAACACCGGCTCACCCTGATACGATGCTGTTTACTTTATTATAATAATAGTTCTTCACGCTTCCTATTGAGGTAGCAGTGTGTCTTTGATTTACTTGGAGGAGTGTTTAATGAGTTGACCATTGTCTATGTCCATTAGTGGATGTTGAAAAGTGGATGGATGGATGAGAAATGAGTTATTCGGTGATGGTTAATTGTTAATGGCAATATCGGTTGACAATAACAATTGTTAATTATTGTATAACGATAATGTTTCAATTAATTAAAAAATATATAAGGATTAGTTTTAATTTACGCGTTAAGTACTCATTTTTATGGTTCCAGTTAATTGCTACCGTTATAAGTTTACTATATTAATAAATCCCGCCCCTAGTCTCGTGGAAAGTAGATTTTTGACAAGTTTATATGGTAAATAAACATTTCAGATCGAATTTGCAACGAGTATAGATTATGTTTAATGCCCTGACAAAGATTTAAAACAAATATATTAGGATATTTAACTGAGTAAACTAAATATTACGTTAAAGCGTATTTGGTCGGAATATTCGTTCTAAATATAAGGTTCACAAGTATAAATTATTTTTTTTCTTCATAATTTCATATCCCCAATTTCGTGACTTTTTGTTTTTTGTCTGTTTTCGAAAATAATTTATTTCTGTTCTTGTTTTCATTGTGTTCGTTTAAACGACCAAAAATATTAATAAATTAATCTCACAACGTAGGATTGTTGGTATTTGCGCCCTCAACAGAGACATCGTAAGTAATGCGCCGATACAGTTTTATGGGATGCGTTCGCAACAAACACGGCTGTGGGTGTGTTCCACTCTGATCTCTACGGCTCTTACACACTCATACAGCCGCGCTAGGATTCTCATTTTTGAATGCAGTCATTAATATCACAAATCACACCTAAATCCACAAATAACCCAAGAACAAATAATCATCCGTCGTGTCAAATAAGTAAAGTAAGTGTCGCTATTAAACGAATTTTTAGAATAATAAACTCAGTAGCATTAAAAATACAAGCGTTTTAACTGAAAATTGGTTTGCCTTCCCCGGTCTCCTCTACAGGACGTAGGGGGTACGCGTAAGTCACACGTTGGTGCATAGTGGAGTGACCGTGGAGTTTTGTTATTCCGATATTATTTATGTTACGGCAGTTGTTGTTGCAGGTACACTACTTATTATAAGTGGCTGATGCTGGGCGGGAGTAGGCTGAGTTGCCCGCCCATAAAAAATACAAGATACCAAATTTGTTTCTTTATGTTGACCACACGTGGCTGTGACCATCAGGTCATTTGCCTGCTTATAACTTAAAAATATATAAAGTGTCAACCGTTTTCAAAAACTCTAATCAACATGGTGCAGCTTGGCTATGCATGCTCTAGACCACTTCTGCATGAGGAGAGACTCGTTCAATAGTGTGCCACCAATGGGTTGAAGCGAATCTGCATAAAAGAATAGCTAAGTTCTGGAAAGACAACAAAAAGAAGTGTAAGACTGAAAACGAAGTAAACATTTAAAACAATAGGTATTCTTATATAATATTTTATATTTGGATAATATTGAAAAGTTTCAACTTTTTGTTGTCGGGTAATATTCCGAGGAGATCACATCTGAAGCAATAATCGCATGAGCGGGCCGCATTCCTCGTGTTCGGAACTATGCTGAATATTTTTAATCAATACAAATTAGGAGCCTCGGGCGCCACCGGGATGTACTGGGTGCTCCAGTATGGCCGCCCACGGCGCTCATTCCACTGTATTGCTGGCCAAATAATATAATTATGACGTGGATATTATAATTATTGAAGTCGTTCCAATTTTAATCATTTCTCTGGTTCGTCTTTTATTGGAATTCGGTTATGAACATCATAAGGTAGCATATATTTTAACAGTTTTATTTATACGCTGTAAATGTGTATAAAAATATGTAAAAATATGTGCTATAGAAACTTTTCAAAAAAAGTAGCAAGTGACGAATATTAGTTCGATTAAAAATCTGTATTTTTTATATTGATAATAGTAAAGTATAATTGATAAATTACTCCAAGACTTAAAAATTAATATTCAAATAATATTTGGAGGACATGTTATGAGATTGATTAAATGTTGATAAAATATTTAAAAAAAAGTTGTAATGTGTACATGGGTAATGATAAAAACATAATTAAATTGAGCCATAGTCTTGTGTGACTAATACAAAGTTTTAAAATAAACAAAATCTGATATTTTACTTGTTGTTCAATATATATGAAAGTGACTACATGCTAACACGCTAGTATAAAAAATATTAAAGAATAAATATGTAGTATAATAAAGTATTGTTACGTATTTTTGACTTTCAATACGTTTAACGTTAGAACGTATGAGTGTATTTCTAATTATGAATAAATTATATTTTAATTTTAGCCGAGAAACAAAGTTTCGAGCCCACTGTGTGGTATGTCGATGTGCATACAACGGACTCGGCTCAAGCTCAGCGGCTCAAGATATCTCGAGCGAAGATATTGATTCATCGGCCGCAGGTACCCGCCGTGTTTGTTTAGAGCTATTTGCGTCCAAACTGGCATCCTTAAGGAGCCGAGGGTTTATTGAAACTAATTTAGTAACGAGTTTCGACTATGTTCACTTTTTATATGAAAAAAATGTTGTAGATATCATGTAGCCCTACGGTAGACTTTTAGTATGAAATTTTACATGAAATAAGTTATGAATATGGATTGTAGTAATTATATTAATTACCTTTATTTAATGAATCAATCGATCAAATTTTATGACATGCTATAAAAATTGACCACGTAACCGTTATCGGTGGGGTTGGAAATAATTCTTGGGATTTTTAAGAGAAAAAATGCAACTATCCCATCATCATTACAATGCTACAAAAGTTTTGAAGAAGATCCTGAAAGAGAAAGAGTAGCATCTAGTACTTTAGATTAAGTATGAAATCACTAAGCAATTTGTACCTAATATTTAGCTATTACACTAACAAATGGATCTATATCTGTAATACTTATGGACATTTAAATAAATTGGTAGGATATGTTTCGATACAGTCAGAAAACAAGCATTATTAAAATACTTAACACAATCTTTAATTATAAATTAAATAAATAATAAATATCTTTGGACAACTCACACATGGCCATCTGACTCTAAACCAAGCGTTAGCTTGTGCTATGGTGATCAGACAACTGATAAACATACATATATACATTTAAATACATACTTATATAGATTTTTACACCCAAACACACAGGACAAACATTCCTGCTCATCACAGAAAAGTTTGACCTGGGTGGGAATCGAACCCACGACCT